>JAFBJT010109047.1:120256-132760 GCA_016785325.1 Chascanopsetta lugubris
AGGCCCCTCCGCCCCCGCGCCCCCCCCCCCCCCCCCCCGCCCACTCTCCCTCCCTTTCTCCCCCGCCTCGCCCCCCCCCCCCCCCCCCCCCCCACACACACACGCACATAATGAAGCCCATCAGGCCATTTGGCTGAATGTCAGCGTGGGGCTTTTAAGCCACGCAGCGTTTCAAGTAAAGAGGTAGAGACGTCATGATAGAGTCTCTTGGCTCTTCACCACAAAAAGAGATTTTCCGTATTTTTCCAGTTTCTCTCCCACTGTTAAAAAAGATGTTTTTGTGTCTCAGGTCAAATGAGCGCTGACGCGGGTTTTTAAATGAGTTGGTGGACCTATGATTATTTTTTTGTTTGGATGAATGCCAACAGAAAATTTTCTAGCATTTCCGACACACTGGAGAAAACTTTTTTGGCTGGTGGTGCGAAAACCCTCTGCCCTTGAGCAAATGTAAACATCGGAGGCTCAAAACTCCAACTGAATTCGTTCTTGAAGTTTGTTTGAGTTTCAAAACATTTCTTATTTTAATTATGGAAAGTGGATTCATTGGTTCCCAGACCTTCTAAAAGAACCCTGAACACCTAAAAAGGTGCAGTGTGTAAGACCTCGGTCAGTTTTGTCAAACTTACCAAAACATATCACAAGACATACTGAAATTCTCATGATTTTATAATCACCTAAAGGTTTTATTCTCTTTTGTCCATTACCCTGAAATGAACCCTTTAATGTATATTAACATAAGGAGCCGCTCCTCTCTACAGGGGCCGCCATGTTTTCACCGTAGCCCAGAGTTTCCACCCTTAGACGCTGGAGTATTCTGAGGGGGGTTGATAATTGAAGCTTATATGTAACAGATTAGCATCTAAATGTTTTTATATGAATTCTCTTTTTTTGCTCGGTGTGAAATACTCACGTTATTACGCCTTTGACACAAAATTGTGCTCATGTTGAATGAAGCTTTAAAAATTCTATAAAGAATTGGGTTTTTATTCCAATTTTTTTTAAATCCCTCCCAGCTGCTTCCTGTAGACAAGTGCATCAATCAAGAACACACTGTGTCTTAATTGTCCTCCACTCACCACTTCCTGTTTCCACCATGTATATGACACTAATGGCTGATTCCTCCTTTGCTTTGCTTTGCAGGCTGTTTCAGCGCTGGCGTCTGGCTCATCACCTGAGAACAGAACAACTCAAGGTAATTAGTCCCTTTGTCTTTGCTTGCGCTGGGTTACTGTCGCATAATATGGCACAGGTGCACGGCTGCAGTGCATTATGGGAAACCACAGGGACAGAGTGTAGCACAGCAGCGATGCAGAGATATTAATGGCCGGCGAGTAAAGTCACCTCTTTGCGTGGTTGTACATCATCAGGCCACATTGTTGCTCCGTTGCCAGTGACCAAAAACAGACCGCAGACGTGCCGAGTCAGCACTTCTGCCATTAATAACCTCCTCATGAGAGTTATTTACAGGAGGTCACAACAAGGGGGGGTGCTTTTCATATAAAGATGATTTAAAAAGAAACACTGGGCCTTCATTATTAATGGAGTGTGTAAGCGGCTCTGCTGTTAGTAGTTGCTCATGGGCGGTGGCGCAGCTGTTAGCGATGTCGCGCGGCACTGGGGTAAACAAAAAACTCATCAAATCAGATGTCAGGAGGTTAATTAGAGCCATTTTTCATCGTGGAAAAATATTATGAGGCAAATATTACGAACAGCCAACCCTGAGATGAAAGTTCTGCTATCATTTAAGGCCTCGGTGTGAAGGGATATACACTCACCTGCCACTTTATTAGGTACATCTGCTCAACTACCATCTGCGTTCTGCCAAGATAACACTTACCCCTTGGACCTCTAGGTGGCGGCAAATTGCTTCCCATGCAATTCTTGGTATGTGTAGAATATGCATGAATAGGCAGTAGTGGACCCTCAGTTGCATCAGGAAAGGAAGTAGTATTAGTAGTATAAAGTCGTATATAGTTTAAAGGAAGAAGTATTGTCTAATTATCAATCAGCCAACCACATGGCAGCAACTCATTGCATTCAGGAGATGTAAGTGACTTTGAATGGTTGTTGGTCTGCTGGGGTTTGAAAGCCAAAACAACCTTTGGGAGTTTTCTGATAATGGTTGAATAATGTCAATAGAAAATTGGAGAGCAACGGTTCTGTCGAGGGGAGAATGTTTTGTTGTATCAAATGCAGTCAATGAATTAGCAATGAAAGCTAACGATAAGCTAGTATGTATTTTTATTTTACATCCCTGTACTTTTTTGCAATTTCCCAAATTTATCAGCCAATGTAAACCAACAATTCTTCCTTCATTAAGTGTATGTAGTCTACACTCCAACAACTAGATGGCGGCAAAGTGTTTCAAATGCAATTCTTGGTATGTGTCAAATTTGCATCAACAGGCGTATGTGGAATATTACATCAGCTGCATCAGGAAAGGGCCACATGGCAGCAACTCCTTGAATTCCGGTGATTTCAGTGACTTTGGAAGTGGTGGTTGGTCTGCTGAGATTTAAGGTCAGAACAACCTTTCGGGGTTTTCTGAGAATGGTGGAAAAACATCAACAGATAATTGTAGGGGGACAGTTCTCTGGATGAAAATGTTTTGTTGATGCCCGGGGGCTGATGGAGTCTGATCAAAAAGCTGCACAAAACCCCAAACCCTGTTGTTATCACTTGTTTTTTAATCCATAACACATGGAATTGAAGCGGATGAGCCACAGCTCAAACAGAGAACACTCACCGGCCACTTAACACACCTAATACAGAAGGCATTGAATTCACATCTCAAACTAAGACTGTGCATCCTTCCTGCGGCGAGACTGGCCAACTTCATCTGGGCGCTTAATGGTGGACACTTATTGTGCGCGCGGCGGCCAGCTGGTCATCTGTTTACCTCCTAGCGGGGCTCTTCTAAAAGAGCCGTAATGTAAGATTGTGATAATGTCAACCGGCGGCCAAGAAGAAGAGCTGCGCTCCAGAGAAGCATAAAAGGCTTTTATTTTGATGGGAGGCAGAATTCGCCCCCCCCCCCCCCCCCCCCCCCCCCCCCCCCCCCCCCCCCCTGAATCCATGTGCTGGAAATGTCACAGAATGTGCACGGTCCACTGACGATCCACCGCTTACTCAGCTTTTCTGTGTCGTACCGGGACGTCTGAGTGGTTATGTCAGGACAAACCTCAACAGTACAGGGAAAGGGGAGGGGCTTAATCCGTGAATCTTCAAAAAAAATCACTGTTAGGTCTTATTGTTTCAAATCTTTGCACAAAAAAAAATCTGATGCATTCTACCATTGCAATCATGTAATCGCTGTAACCAATCATTTTATTCAGATCGAGCTCAATGATTGGCTGGCACACCGGTCACATGACCCTACCTGCCCACCTCAGTACACCTTGAGGACGCTCTCATAGAACCTTCCAAGAGACTCTATGAACCAGTCAGTGAGGTGCAAACCTCTGAGGCAGAAACAATAGGCTCAAGCTCGCGAGTAAGCAAGTCATGGATGTTGTAGTCAAGCTGTTATCCCTGCACCGTCTCCTCCACTCTGCTTTCAGCAGTGTTTGTTCATGTTTTTTTTATGGGCGGAGTTTTCTCGTGAGCATACCCGCCCACTTCTGTACACCTTGAGGACGCTCATAGAAAACCTTTCAAGAGACAAACAAATCAGTGAGGCGCTCATATAAACTGGTATTGTCTACAAAGCAAAACACTTGAATTTTTAATTATTTAAAAAAAAAAAAAATTGAGCAGAATGTTAAATTATTTTCCTGACACACATTTGATAATTACTGAATATAAAGTTATTTCACATTTGAGTTGGAGTTTCTTTGATTCGATGGTGTTTGGATTCATTGTTACTGAACTGGGTTTCTTATGTGGCCCCCCTGGAAAAATAATGATCCACCCTTGTGATTGGTTGTAGTATTTTACTTCCCTCACGCTTGGCACCACGTTCGCTCCAACATCACTCGTAGCATTTCTCCCCTTGCTGAGTTATTTCCTCTCTACAGTCACATTCAGAAAGTTCTTGACCTCAACAAGAGCCCAAGTGCCTTCACATGAGGTACTTTGAGATTTGGAGCCTTTTACCTCGAGTGCAATGATAGCAGCACTTGTGGCTTCAACCATGAGGAAGAGTTTAGTACATGGAATGCACTCCTACGGTGGCCTTCAGGTGACAAGGGTCATTGATTCCTCTGTCCATACACCACATGTGTCAAACCTGTGGCCCGCAGGCCCAATGTGGCCCACAAGATCATTTTCTGTGGCCGGCCAGAGCTTAGGCATCTGATTGTCTAAAAATGAAAACATACATTTCCCATGAACTCTAGTTAATTACACATGCCACTTTTTATGTGTAGCAATACATTCAGTGTATTTACATGTCCACATGTATGTAAATGCATGTACAATATTTGTAATATGATTAAATGATCAAAAAAGTATGAAGACAGTTATTTTACAATATGTTATGTAGTAATTAGATTTAATCCCATAATTAAAACCAGCCCCTTGAGAGCAGCCATGATGCTGATGTGGCCCCCGGGGAAAATGTGTTCGACACCCCTGGGTGTCAGTCAAGAGACCACGCCCCTAAATATGCGCAACGTCGATCAAATAAAAATAAGCAAGTTGGGGAAAAAATTCACCCCCCGACAGTCGTCATGGTAACACATGTGACTGACTGAGACCAAACCAAAGTTGGTGCCAGACTTTAAACATGTTTCATTCACCTCTGAAGTTGATCCTTTTAACATGGGCGTCGATGGAGACAGCCCCCAGTGGCCAACCTATTAACTGCAAGTTTTTTCACTTCCCCGTCTGCACCGGAGGTTGCCCCTCGGTCAAGTCACGTACAACATGAAAATGGCTGGTTCTTTATGCAAATATTTGTAGTTTCAGGTATGCACCTGCACTAATGCACTAATGAAAACATAATATAGGGCATTAACAATAATGCCTGCAGACAAACCCTCCAATGTCCAACACTTCTTTAATTCAAATTTACTCAAGGCAAATATGTGCTCAAGACCTCAGGGGGAAAAGCGGTGTATATAAATGTATATGTGCTTGGCCTGTTGATTTCATTTGTGGAGAGCAAGATTAAAAACATCCAATATTACATTCATATCCAGCAGGCGGGTGAACTTAAAGCAGGGGACATGAGATAAGAGAGGGAAACATATATATAATATATTAACAGTTAATAGACTCCAGTAACGGCAGATCCCAACAGGAAGGTTATTTCCCAGAGCATTTTATTGATGCTCGCTGATTAAAACACACACACACACACACAACACACACACACAACACACACACACACACACACACACACACATGCTCCAGTGGGATTAGTTCCACAGAGCAAACATTGATTTAATGTAGTAATTCTGTATGAATGTGTACTGCATATGTGTATCTGCATATTAGAAGTGTTAAGCAGTTAAGAACTGGAAGCAGCAGGGTCTGTTAGTGTTGTGTCACACTGCAGTGGTATTGAGTTAATTTTATTTTTTTATTTCTTATAATCCATACAACTTCTGTCTGATTTCATCATCTTCTATGGCTTTGATTTGTTTTGTTTTTACGACTTTGATCATCAAAGGAGATCAAAGGCCAAACTAATGTGGAGGTCATTAAGAAGGGATGTTTGATGTGTTCACCCTTTAAGATTGTGTTATTGAATGCATGCATCCCAGCAAAGGGTGATTAGGTTTGTAGGTGGAAATTAATTAAGGGAAAGTATTTTATGAATTGATTTCATGATTTGATGATCGACCAATCACAGAATTCCATCTGCTCATCAATGTATTCATTAGCATAATCTACATCTTCTGGAAGTGATATCTGAAGTTAAGATCGGATATAATGAGTTAAGATTGATACGATAAAATAAAGTAAACACATGGCATACATATATTGCTAGCTCATAATTTGCATTGTGTCATATGGAGAAAAAGAAAATTAACAAAATAGCCAAATTGTGAGATGGACCATCTAATGGTTGACTACATCTTCCATTGGGACGCATTTGTTGACCAGTTGACCAACCAATCACAATATTTACAAATTGATATATTTAAAATACAGACAAAACAAATATAGATAAGCCGGGTCCGAGGAGCATACTTGCACTAACTTGCTATGTGAAGACAGTGATGAACAAAATCCCTGCGTCAGCAGTTTTTCCCCCAAACGTAATTCTGAATTTATTGTAATCTGCCTTGAATCAAGCCCCGCCCATTCACAGACAAACTCTGGTGCAAATATACTATACCCTCCCTGGTTCAGCGTACCATACCCAGGTTGTTGACATGCACAGTGGAAACCACTACAGCTTAGTGGGTAAATATCTTTCGACCAAGGGGGGCAGGTTGTCCCATGAATGATAAGTGAGATCTTCAAGATGAAAGAACCTTCAAAGACTTCAGGTGCGTCCCTCTCTCTCGCCCCCCCCCCCCTCTCTCTCTCTCTGTGTAACCTGGGCTGACAGGACTATTCCCCCTGTGAGCACAATCTGTGGATCTGCCCCGAGTGTGTTTCAGGCTGAGCGCCATTGATCCACAGCCACTGAGCCATGACCAAACTAATTAGCCCGGGTTTGAAACAGTAAGCCGGACACACAGACACTGAAAAACCCTTTCAATCGTTGGCTATTGATGGTTGCTCAGATGTAGAGAAAAGCAAATGTCACTGGTTGACTGAGACAAATCAAGGAAACGGCCCCGAGGCCAACACCGACTTGAAGACACCTCTGTAGAAGATGTCAAAGTGCTTTGAAGTGAAGACGTCCTTCTGCGAGAGTCGGGAGAACTGAGAGGAAGCAGGTGTTCTCTCAACCCTCCAGGGGTTTTGTTTTGAGAAGGGATCAAAACCAAAACAAGGACAGATTCCTGAGTTGAGGGATTTTTAAAAAGAAGTTCTCTGACTTTGCAGTTCTTCAGGACTTCGAGGAAAACCAAACATCCCGATACGAATCCTGCATCTTGCGCGTTTTGGAGTTATCTTAGTTTGGATCGGATTATCAAGTATCTCAAGATATAATGATGATTGTTTGTACACAGATGAAACGGACATACATATGCATATTTCAGCCTCTTTTGTCGCAATTAGTATTTAAGTGGTATCGTCAGTAAATAGAGATACATGAAAGTTGAGGAATGAATTAACTTCCTGAATCAGCATTTTAATGGCTTTACTTATCATTCGGCATACAAAGACATTTCTGTTTGATTTTTTATTCCATTTCTCGTAATGGAATTTTACTCAGACATTACTTAGTTTTGAATAGACATTTTTTAGTACAGACACATTTGTAGATATTGTTATTTTATTTGGCACAGACTTTTTCATTTCTTAATTTTTATCTGACAAAGACATTTGTATTTCATTTTTGCATAGACATTTGTATTTTGCATAGTCTTTAACTTTGTTTTGTTCTACTTTTTATTCTAATGACACGAGTTGACTGGTGCATCTGGTTGTAATGTCGGCCCTGTGTTAACTTACCCAATTATGGCAAATAAAGAACTTCCAGCTTAGAAGTAGAAGTACTCAGCTCTAAGTATTACTGCATAGTTACTTCATATGCAGTAGTACTTTACTTGCATGGACCCACGGCAACGTGCACCAGGCTTTGAGAGTAAGTCGCAGATGAGCCACATCAGCAAGATTTAACCCAAGTTAAGAAAAGACTGACGGAGATTAGATGGATGAAGAAGGAGAGAAGGGGTCGATATTCACGCCCCCCCTCCCCCCTCCTCCACGAGCCACACCCCCTCTCCACCCCCCACTCCTTCCAAGGCAACTTAGAAAATTGCTTGGGTCTATTTTAAGCACCAAAAGATAGCAAGAACCTGCACGCACCCACCGTTACACTCCTACACACACACACACACACACACACACACACACACTTTTCTTGGCAGCAAAGTGATTTGCAGTATAGACCCGCGATCAAAACCGCACGGTCAGCGGTATCTTTACACATGGTGGCTGCCGGAGGATCGTGCTCATTAGGTGGAGGTTGCAGATTGGTTTCTATTTATAGCCTCTGGCAGCAGCAGCAGCAGCAGCAGCAGTGGAGGTGTTGGGAGGAAGTAGCACAGGCCTCCAGTGGGCCGAGCTAACGATATGCATCCAGAGTGGGTCGCTCTTGGAGCTGCAGGAGTTCAGCACGGGTGTGGGCTCTTATGATTCAGGGCAGTTATTTATAGCATTGACTCGCATCGGATTGGGTTTGTATGATATGGGATATGACAAACAGACCATAATACTATACTGGTAACACTGGGCAGAGGCTCTGGCATGTACTTCCTGTCGCTATGAGACGGGCCTGCTTCCAAGTTTGTGTTGTTGTGTGTTTTATCACACACATTCCTGTAAGTTAGTGGGCGGTTCACTCGCCGCCATCTTGCTGGTGCCTAACTCCTCCCACCATCCAAACATGGGCAAAGAGTCATGACAAGTTGTCCCTTAATTATGTACAGTTCAAAACCAGAATAATAATAATACCTGTCTTATCTCACCTTATCTTACCTTAACTTATCATATCTTATCTTACCTTACCATATCTTGTTTTATCTTTCCGTACATACCTTATCTTCTCTTACCATATCTTACCATCTCATATCTTACCATACCTTATCATACCATTACTTACCTTACCATCTCTTAACTTACCTTACCTTATCATACCATTCCTTACCTTACCATCTCTTGACTTACCTTACTTTATCATACCATTCTTTACCTTACTATCTCTTGACTTACCTTACTTTATCATACCATTCCTTACCTTACCATTTCTTAACTTACCTTACCTTATCATACCATTCCTTACCTTACCATCTCTTAACTTACCTTACCTTATCATACCATTCCTTACCTTACCATCTCTTAACTTACCTTACCTTATCATACCATTCCTTACCTTACCATCTCTTACCTTACCTTACCTTATCATACCATGCCTTACCTTACCATCTCTTACCTTACCTTACCTTACCTTACCTTAGCTTATCTCATCTTGTATGGAGCTCTGGACTTCAGATGAAAGCACTCAGCCCGTGTGGGTATAGAACAGAATAGAATAGAGATAATTAATCTCAGGGGTAAATCACTTTGTTATGATTGCTGATGGAGGTAAAGAGCAGCCCCTCGTCCAAATATGGTCGTTCCTGTGTAAAGGTCTCATGCTTCAGATGAATCTTAACTCAGGAACATGTTGAACTCTCTCACGGCTCCCTGCTTTTTCATTCCGCTCTTTTAATGGATGGAGCGCGAGACGTTATGAATATGTACACAGCCGACACATTTTTTTGACCTTAGCCTTCACATGTTCGTGGCGCCATTATCTTTATGAACATGAGTACATTAAATTTTATTTCATTGGATCTGCTGCCTCATCTTCATCTGCATAAAAGCCATTACTCACTTGACCCACTGCCGAACCACGTGTTCAGTTCATGTGGAAGTTTTTCCAAATGAGTCCTGGGGCTTCGTGCGGAGTGGATAATTATGCGCAATTTCAAACCTGGATATAATTACAATAAGCCCCGCCCCCATACCGTTGTCACGGAAACACATGTGACTGATTGAGACCAAAACAGTAGTTTGTACCAGGCTTGTATCAACTTGTTTCATTCACCTCTAAAGTTGATCATTTTAACATGGGAGTCTATGGGGATTGACTCACTTTTGGAGCGCAGCCCCAAGTGGCCACCCTGTGAACTGCAAGTGTTTTACAATTCCTTTGGTGCCTCATCCATCCTCACCGAAGAATTCAGATATATACTCAGCATAATGTACCATGTGCAAATACTCTTTGTTTACATTCTTGTGCCGTTGGCAGTTTGCAGGTTAACAAGCCTGCTGTTTAAAGAAGGAGGTGGATTCCTCGGTGGAACGTGTTATCGCCCCTGAACAGCGCGCAGTGAAAATACAGCTGCAGGCTGCGCGGACCCCCGGAGGTTGCGGGGAACATTTGTCACACTCTTATAGCTCCCAGGTTCTCACATCCCACACTGTGAGCCGTGTGTCGACGCCCACAGGCGACAGGAAGCCCCCGTCCACTCACCTGTCGACAGGAACGTCAGCGGGGGGCGGGGTTTAAAATGATAATAGATGAGGTTGAAAAATAGGGAAAAGAGATTCATTCAATTTACAAGAACAAAAAGGAGTATTGTCATGAACTTGACTAAAGTGTTTAAAAGACAAGATAAACTTTGGTCTAAAATTTCTTTTGTTTGTTTTAAAAAAACAGTACGAGTTAGTCCTCCATTTTGTCATCCTTCTTCCTCTTCTTCCTCTTCCTCTTCTTCTTCTTCTTCTTCTTAATACATCACTATATTTATTGTGGTTGCTCTTGTTGTTTTTATAATGGTAATAAAATTGATAATTAAAGTAATAATGTTTATACTGATGATAATAATGAGTAAGTCTAATAAATAAATACATGCTGCTAGAGTGTTGATATAATAACAGCAGCTGTAACAATAATAATAATAATAATAATAATAATAATAATAATAATAATAATAATAATAATAATAATAATATAATGTGTATTGATAATTATAAAAAATACATACACCATAATATTACCAATTCAGTTTTACATAAATTAGCTCAAATTTTGCACATGTTAACCTTTGCAACTAAGTTATTTGAAAAAGTGAAGACATTTTGAAAATCAGTTTGATTAAAACCAACCAACAGAAAAAACCCATCATTCATTATTGTGGCTTGTATTTTTGCACATATTGTGTTGTTTTTTTTAAGGTTGGTTTTGACCCAAAACAAAAATGGGCTGGAGAGGTTTTACTGATTTGACTGATTTGACTTAATGACGGGAGTGAAAACATTTAGTGAGCAGACGTTTTGGAGACTGAAATGCCCAAATAGGTGAGTATTGTTAAACCAAGAGAAAGCAGCTTCGGTGAGAAAATCAAATTCTCTCAACCCACAAGCACGTCCGACCCTCAGGCTGAGTGTGTGACAGCAGCAGCAGCAGCAGCAGCAGCAGCAGCAGCAGCAGCAGCAGGAGACCACGTCAGGTTCCTCTGCAGCAGAACGACAGACACGTTCTCTCCAGACCCGACTGGAAACCACCGCTCTGGTCAAACCGACCTGCCGCTGCAGATGGCAGGGGCTCACTATTTGGCAGCGGAGGCGAGAATCCGTGGGGCCAACCTACTTCCTGTTTATGCTCCGGGCTGCTGGTGCTGGTGTCACATTCGGCTCGTCCAATCAAAGGATGGTCTGTGCCCAAGAGCACTTTTAAAACGACTGCGCCCACGTGAGCTGGGAGCTACTTCAAACGTAACGGTGCTAATTTCCTGGGAAACGTCAGACGGGATGAAAATCACGTGGCTGAGCAACAAATGCTTTTCGAGCGAATGATCAGCAAACGCGTTGGAGTGGGTTTTTCTAATTTTCAAAATAAAAGCAGCTGCTGCTCTCGTCCCTGGTCTGGCAGAGGAGATGTCATCGCCATAGTAACAGCTAAAGTCTGTTTACTAATCTGAGTCTGGTTGGTGTGTGTGTCCAGGAAACAGGAAGTGGTGCTGATACCAGCTGTTGGAAATGTTGGTTCGAGTCGTAATGGACATTTTTGAGTTGAATTTTCAAGACAGAGGCCAAAATGAGACTCAAGCTCCTCCCACCTCCTCCACGCTAGAGGAAAACAGTGGACAGGGCATGGACCAAACCAGGGTGGTCCGAAGTGATGAAACCGAAGACCACACTTACGACACAATTCACTGTATTTTGATCTGAGTGCAGATTCCAACAAGAGCTCAAGAGCTAAAAAAAAAAATGTAATTAAATCAATTCAATTTAATTGAATTAAATTAAATCAAATTCATTTGAATAATTATTGTTTGTTTAACCTGGACTTATATCATTTATTGATTCTGTTTCATTCATGCTGGACAATTAAGAAAATAATCAAATCTTTTTTTTTTTTATATTTTCCTGGTGTCCTCACTGTGACCTCTTGTTTCTTCCTTATCTTGTTTATTATTTAACAACCACAGCTTTTTCAAAAACAGCCGATGAAAGATCAAAGTTTGTCATGGTGTTGTGTTGCGATCACAAATTGACTAATTAGTTCAAGGCCTCTGAACATTTTTTCTTCAAAGGAAGTCGCGGGCTGAAGACATGTGTGTGTCCCACAATCAGCGCACGGGCCAATCAAATCAAATCAAATCAAATCAAATCAAATCAAATCAAATCAAATCAAATCAAATCAAATCAAATCAAATCAAGTTTTATTCATAGAGCCCACATTCACAAATCTAAGTTTGTCTCACAGGGTGGGCAACAATCACAGGGTGGGTAACACACCCTTAATTGTGTAATGAATTAATGCGTCATTTCAATGTTGAACATTTTAAAATATGCGAGTAACCCCCCCCCCCCCCCCCCCCCACCCCCCCCACCCCCCACCTCACCCTCCCCCCCCCGGGCGGCGGGGACCTCGCCCCCCGGCGG
>JAFBJT010109047.1:154752-164752 GCA_016785325.1 Chascanopsetta lugubris
GCAACGCACCCCCCCCACTCGCGGCGGCGGCGGCGGCGGCGGCGGGTAATTATCTCCCCCCCCCCCTCCAGACAATCTGCCAGTGTGACCCAGCACTCGGCCGCAGCTCTGCCAACTGAGGCCGACCAAGAGTCAACGCTAAACTGGGTCAGTGTTCCAGGAAAGAAGAACAACTCTAAATATAGAATAAAACAACTTAAAACATAAAACAACACAGGCAATGTTGAAGTGAATAGTTCTAATTATTAACGTGGAGGAGATGGTGGAGACCAAAAACAAGCAATAAATAAATGTATGAATGATGAATATAATAAATAATACAAGATTCATCCATTTAAATTTATTATTGAATTTAATATTTATCATTAATATCAGTTATATATTAACATCATAATTACATTAACATTTTTATTGTTTTATTTTTAACTAGTAAATGTTTTATTTATATTCATTTGTTCATATTTTATAATATTGATATTGATATTAATGTAAATGTATAAAAAAGGTTGACCAAACAGCTCTCTCTATATATATAAACACATATATATTAGGTGTGAATTTATTCCGTGGAAAATTCCCTTCTGCATATTTGGATCCTCGTTCCTCTTTAATTACAGGTGTGAAACCGGTGCCGTCCCCAGGACACAGTTAACGATTCTACTGGTCAAATATATTTAAGCTAATCACCTTTTCTATTTTTTTACACCCCCGGTGCAGGAAATGTCACACTTAGGAAATGGAAATGAAAAAAATCCATAATAATGATGAAGCCACTTCACAGGAAGTTAAGGAAACGGCATCCCAGAGAGACAGTGAGTTTAAACGACGTGAAAAATGAAGTTAATTTCTGTTTCATCGCTGCAGACGAGGACGTTTGTGGTTCTGATGATTCGCTTCGTCACGCGTTCTCGCCAAAGACGGAAAACAGGGATATCGGCGCCATGCGCACTTCAGTGAGCTGCGGCGGAAGAACGCGCGTGACGTCCTGGACGCTGCGTGTTATTGTCTTTCTCCTCAGCGCTTATTCATGAGGGTGTGGTGACTCTCTGATTGGCTCGAGCTGCCAGAGGCGTCGGCGCTGCCAAAACAGCCAAAACGACGTGATTCTTCCCGGAGTCTGGCGCCATGTTGGATTGTTTGAGATGCAGATTAAAGCTCGAACAAACACAAACAAAACTGAACCTGCAGAGTAGAGAAGGTGTCGGGCGAAGTGAGCGAGCGGCGGGTGAGGAGAAGAACTCGTCGGCTACAGACTCACTCCTCACGAAGGAGACGGTGGAGACCAAAAACAAGCAATAACACATTCATAAAACATTTATAAAATAAAAAGTATTTGTCATGTGATTCTCATTTTAAAATATTAATTTTATCATTAAAAAAACATTCATTGTTAAAAAAAATAAATTAATATCCATCTACATTACTGGAATGTTGATATTGATATGAATATTACAGTTGAGGAATATTAATATTTTATTAATAATCATATTGAATGTGTTTTAATATGATATTAATGATGTAATTGAATATAATTCATCAATAAATTATTTAGCAAAGTCTATGGGGATTGACTCGCTTTTGGACTCAGCCTCTAGTGGCCACTCTGTGAACTGCACGTTTTTCCACTTCCTCATCAGCCTCGTCCGTAATCCCTGGAGGCTGCATCTTGATTTACATCCCACAATAATGATCATGTCTGCTCAGGTTTTTTTCCACCAAGGTTG
Source organism: Chascanopsetta lugubris (assembly GCA_016785325.1). Taxonomy (NCBI): domain Eukaryota; kingdom Metazoa; phylum Chordata; class Actinopteri; order Pleuronectiformes; family Bothidae; genus Chascanopsetta; species Chascanopsetta lugubris. The sequence goes on from JAFBJT010109047.1 coordinate 156,477, forward strand.
AAAAAAAAAAACATACATAAAAAAATGAAGACAAAGGATGAGAAATCCTCACAGTGCCAACTAGTGGATGGGAGGAGTCACTGCAGCGCGACAAAACCATACCCACTTCATGGACGTAGCCTCTGCAGTGACCACGATGGATCATTGTTGCTAATGTTGCTGCGCCAGTTCCAAAGGAGTTGTATTCGTGTGTAGATGTGGAACAGAAAACCTCCAGGGCTGTGACAGTGAACACGAGATCCGTTATTAATGTCCGAACTCTGACGTGAGCGGCTTCCACCGGGCCGAGCGCCGCGCGGGACCTTCAGCGCCGCGCGTGAGCGCAGGTTAGAGGTGGAGATTGATTGTTTCATTAGCGTAATGAAGCCGCTAGCTGCTAGCGCAAGGCTTTAAGTGGCTCTGGGCCATGTTGATAGTTACAACTCATCTCCCCGCCCCCCCCCGTCCGTCCCCCCGTCTCCCACAGTAGCTCCCTACAATTAACCCGCCTCAGACGACACCGGAGAGTCGGAGCCGCCGCCGCGCCGGGGGAGGGGCTTTATAAAGTCAACTGCAATTAAAGTGAAAGTCGAGTTCTTCAAAGTCGCGGAGGAAATGGGAATTACAGGAATGCGCTCGGCGGTCCTCGATGAACGCAGACGCGGGCCACGCCTCCCAATCGACCTCGCACGGGGGGCACGCGGGGAACAGTGTGGCAGCTGCCATTCAGGGAGAAGCCCCGCCCCCTTTCTACCGCCACCATAGAGCAAGAGTTAAAACGAAAACACTGCTCCTGCCTGTCAGCCCCTGACAGCTCCGAGGAATGATGGGGTGACGTCATTGTATGCACACACAATCTCACACACACACACACACACACACACACACACACACACACACACACACACACACACACACACACACACACAGAAATGCCTTTGTGATGAATCACAGCTCGGGGCATTACCATGTTTTCGGCAGGACCCCGTCTCCAAGGATTCCCATCGGCTTAACCCGCTGACCTTCACGAGAAAGTGCCCCCCCCCCCCCCCCCCCCCCCCCCCCCCCCCCCCCCCCCCCCCCCCCCCCCNNACACTACTTTGGAACAAAGCCACACACACACACACACACACACACACACACACACACACACACACACACAGAATACCAATTCCGCCTCAACATCCTCTCCCTCAAATACCTCTCCCTCTGAACCCGGCCCTGAATGCCCCATCGACTGAATACAGAGGAGCTGCGCAGTGTGTGGGAAGGTTCCACTGAAAAATCCTCTCCACCAATCACACGTCAGGAAGAGGAACCGCTAAAGGAGAATATAGAGTTTCCATGCTGAAGTTTTCCTTTGATGTGTAATCCATCGTGTGCACAGCAAAGAGATCTTAGTTTGGCATCACAGCAAAAAGGATGTTGTTGTGATACACAGCTACAAATGAGCATGCTAATGTTTTTAGACGGTGTATTGGTGCGTATCATCCGTAAGAATGACGAGAATTTAGCCTTTTTTTTACTGATGAGTGCCGACACCTGTGTTGATGTGCTGCAAACGGAAATACATGACTTCCACCGTGGGATGAACAGATTAGGACCTGTCCTTTGTGCCATCGACCCAGGCGGCTTTCCTCTCCTGACAGTTTCATATATGAACACACAGGCACAAGTTCATTAGCCTCATTTACATAAACGTACTGCGCGATGATGAACACACACCAACGCGCAGTCAAACAGTTCGTCTCACGATATGTTTCCCATCACCTGCTCTGAACCTGAACAATCAGCGGACAACGTTCACCCAAACGTCAACGTTGAATTGACTTTTCTGTAGATTTAGTGACGTCCTCTGGGGGCAAATACTGGAAGGAGGGGAGGCCTTTGCCTATTGGCCGGCGCTGCACAGACAACGAGGGTGTGGGCTGCCGCGTGGATTCGGCCCGAGGCCGCCGAACCTGCTCATCGCGGTCGGCGGCTGCAGCCACAGACGCGTGTCACCGGCTCGTTCCCGGCCGTTAACGAGAGCAACAAGCGCTGCCTCCACTACCTGATACCCCCCCCCCCCCCCCCCCCCCCCCCCCCCCCCCCCCCCCCCCCCCCCCCCCCCCCCCCCCCCGCCCGCCCCCCCTCCCCCCTTCCTCCCTCAGAGCTCAGGGACACGCCCCATTTCCTCAGCATCTTCCCAGGGAGCGTCGGCAATTTTCTATCAAATCGCAAAAACACAATTATCAGCAGGAGGAAGGATTGGTCTCTTTTACTTTAAAGGTGCAGTGTGTAAAAATGTCGGCCATTTTTGTCATACTTTTGACATACTGACATTTTCATGAATCTACCATCGCCTCAATGTTTTATTCATTTTCCCCATGACCCTTAAATGAGCCCCTTAATGTATATTTACACGAGGAGCGGGCTCCTCTCTACGGGGGCCGCCATGTTTTTACAGTAGCCCAGAGTGGACACACTCAACATATCTTGAGTTTGAATGACAACAGAAGTCGACCACAGGTTCCACCTGCATGAACACGGGAATTCAGCAAGTCGTAAACACTGCACCTTGAAGAGGAAATGAATTCTGTTTCAATCATAAACAGAGGGAGAGAGCGAGCGAGAGAGAGAGAGAGAGAGAGAGAGCGAGAGCGGAGGAAGAGCTAATGAAGAGGGAGGCTGTAAACGTGGCTCCTGAAATGTGCTGCTGTGTTGATAAGGCCGCCCGCTCGCTAACATCATGTGTGACAACTCATTAGAACTCATGAATATTGTAAGGAAGCCTGTCGGGGCAGTAACGGCAGTTTGAACGGAGGCCGTCGGGCGCCGCAGCGCCGTCAGTCAGGGAAGACGAGACGACGCCCGAGCGCTCCCGCACACGCCCCGACAGGAGGCCGCGTCAGGCCGCAGCCGGGTCGCTACTTAAAGGTGCAGTGCGTGAGACTTGCTGACCTCTAGAGGTGAAGTTGCGCGTTGTAGCCACCGCCTCACCCTTTAGTCTGTGGAGGGGTGCGGCCCACCTTCGTTTCTACTCTCGAAAAACAATAACAACAACTTGCCGGAGAAGGAAAACGCACCTTTGCTACGATGTGATGCCGTAATCCTCTTATGGAGAAATTCGATTTGGAGCATTAAAGCAGCTGCTCGTCACATTGGTGAGGATTTAGACTCGAATAAGAATAAAGGGGGAGCAGGAAATGGCGCCGAGGAACAGGAAGCTGCTCCTCCTGTCACATGTGAACACACTGAGGGGCTCAGCGTTCACCCACTCACTCTGCTGCCGCCTCCCACTCACTGTGGATTCACATTAGGGAGGACGGCACAGGTGGAATGAGACGGTCCATCATCACCGGCACAGTGGATTACTGTCACACACACACACACACACACACACACACACACACACACGCTGCATTGTACTATACACACCCACACAGCTAATACACAACAACCAAAGCACATTGTGTACAAACAGCTGCTAATCAGGTTTGATGTGAGGGAACATTTCTCTGTTATTGTTTTCAGAAGCATTTGTTGTTGTTGAAATTCAATATCAATTGTGTATTTCCTGTAGTTTTTTTTTTTTAAAGGTATAATTACAAGCAACTCAGTCATAATGAGAGTTGAGGTCATTGTTTTTCAATGTGTGGTCATTCTGCGCATTATACAGGAAATTAAAGGTGCCGTGTGTTAGATTGTGGTCATTTTTTGTCACCTCTAAAATATTATCATGAATTTATAATCACATAAATGTTTTATTGTATTGCCATCACCTTTAAATGAGCCCATGAATGTATATTTACAGGAGGAGTGGCTCCTCTCTTACGGGGGCGGCCATGTTTTTACAGAAGTAAAAGTGGACGCACTAAACATTTTATGAGTTTTAACAACTGAGGTCGACCACAGGTTCTCCTCACGTTCAGAAGAGTGAGGGTGAGGTGATGGACACAACATGTGACTTCACCTCTAGAGGTCACCACACCTTACACACTGCACCTTTAATTTACTTATCACACATCACATGACGCTGAGGCTCAGAAATCTTCCTCCTCTCTGACAATGACGCATCAAAATGAAATCTGGGTCCAAACGGCTGCAGGGAAATGAATGTGCGAGAGTGAATGAAGTCAGCCATCAAAGTGGAGGGCGAGGGGGCGGAGCCTGATCCAGCCAGGGAATCAAATGTATGTGTGACTATCTGGGAACGGTGCCTTTAATGTCCGCCCTCTGGCCTTTCATTCATTTTCTATGAATCCACTTTGCCCTCCGGCAAAGAGACGACAGGCGCTGAATGCACAATGGGAACTCATTCAAACAGAGACGCTGAATAAATGTATATATTTATACAGATATTCACATTTCAGCCTCGTGCTCCCGGCATGAGAGGAGGGCCGGCGTGTCTTTAGAGGGGTCCTCCTCCGTCCTCCATGACGGGCTTTGACACAGTCCAACACAAACACCCAGAGTAACAGCTGGCTTTGTTTTGAGGGAGGCGACGCAAACCACTTCCTGTTTGACTGAGCAAAACAGCCGGGGTCGACCTTTCGACCTCGGAGGTCAAACCTCGGGTCTCCTGGTGGGCGATCGGCCACCAGGGAGCGCCGCGGAGCGAGAAGCAGAACGGGCGCAGGTCTGAGCACCGAGGTCCTGCTGAAGTACTTTGAATGTAAAAACTTTATGTGCACTCGGGGAACGGTGACAAAGTACTTCAACAGATACGTCGGTGTCTTCAGGTGAAGTCTGACTTAGTCACTCATTCATTCATCTATTTATTTATTCATTTATTTATCTATTCATTGATCTATCTGATTATTTACTTATTCACTCACTCATTCATCGATCGATCTGATTATCTACTGATCCATCGATTTATTTGGTGATTTATGGATTCAATGGGCTGACTGAACACACACTGAGGGCTTTCCTATGTTAATGAGAGAATAGTGAGTTGAAAGGTATTTAGCTGCAATACACAACCTCACCACTAGTTGTCTCACAGCAACCAACACATACAGGAACTAACCGGATGATTTTCTTGGTATGAAGATGCTCTAAAAGTTTTTACAGTGTAAGTTAAAGAACAGCTTTCGCCCGAGAGCCACTTTCAGATCGGAAACAGACCATAATGTCGCCGCACAGCGGGACGACCACCTGGGGGCCGCTCATCAGCCGGGCCCCCGCAACTGCTCGACTCAAACAACCCCCCAACACAAACACCACGTCAAGGACACATCCCAGGCTCCTGATATACGGGGGGGCGCGAGGGGGGGGGGGGGGCGGACAACCGGGGGGGGGGGGGGGGGGGGGCGGACAACCGGAAAAAAAGAAATAATGACTCAGCAGAAATGGAAGTGACCTCCGGTGAACGGGGCAATAACCAGCCCCTTCACATCACAGGGATAATGGCTGCTGAGATGGTGTCGCTCCTGGGGGGCACAAACAAGAACTGTATTTTCAGGAGAATGGGAAAACAACAACAACAAAAAAAAAGGCCCCAATTGTCCCTTTGACCCCCCCCACCCCCCCACACACACACACCACCTCCACCTCCTCCTGACCCCCCCCCCCCCCCCCCTCTTTCCCCCATGCATTTAGAAAAAGGGCAAATCAATCAGGAGGGAGAGACGCTGGACTGTGCCCTGACACATGGAAGAGTGAGGCTGAGCAGCAGCAGTGTGTGTGTGTGTGTGTGTGTGTGTGTGTGTGTGTGTGTGTGTGTGTGTGTGTGTGTGTGTGTGTGTGTGAGGTTAAATGTGAACAGTTTTCACATGACTGAACTCCTGCACATGTTGAGACGCTGCTTTGGACGACCGGCGTCAACTCGTCCTGATACAGTTTAAAGGAGCGTCATCTTTAAACGAGCCCATGAATAGATTCACATGAGGAGCGGCTCCTCTCTACGGGGGCGGCCATGTTTTTACAGTAGCCCAGAGTGGACATGTTACACATCTTTTGAACGTGGACAGGTTCTCCTGCAAGTTCATCGAGCGACCTCGCCACCGGAGGTCACCAGATCTTTGATTTGGAAAAGGAATGAATGCAGCTGCAGGAGTTAAACCGACTCTCCTCCTGAGGACGGAGGGTCGTGACGTCTCCTGCAGATCTGGAGAACGAGGCGTTCACGGTGATGGAGGTGAAAACAAGCGGAGGTGGGTTTGGACATGTGGACGCACGGAGACAGATTCCAGACGGAGGTAAAGCTGTTTACATTCCACCTCCACGCTGCTCCTGTCTTATCTACACAGGCTTTATCTGATGGAGACCACCTCCTCCTCCTCCTCCTCCCCCCCTCCCCCCCCCCCCTCCTCCTCCTCCTCCCCCTCCTCCCCCTCCTCCTCCTCCTCCTCCTCCTCCTCCTCCTCCAAGATGGCCGACGAGGGAAACCAGCGGGTGACTCAGTCAGAAAGAGAGTGTCAGGGCCGTGAGCAGAGGTGATTGTTCGGGCTCCTCCTTTAAAAAAAAACACTGCTATTTTCTCCTCAATACCACTCCTGCTCTATATGCATGGATCCTATGTCCTCTGCCCTGCCACTCACTCTCACTCTCACTCTCACTCTCACTCCTCCTCCGTGTGGGTGAATGCTGCTCCTTGAGAGCGAGGTGTCTCACCCTGGTACGGACCGTTCCATCCTGCGCCCGGCTGAGTGTATATGAGCAAACCAAAGGGACTGAAGCGCCGGCGCGTGAAGACTTTTCAGCGCTGAAGCGTCTGAAAGGGTCTGAGGCCGACTCCAGAGAAACGGCGTGCGGGTGAAGCGCTCGCCGCCAACCTGCAGCTTGGCCGTCTTCTTCCAACACATTCAATCCATGTTCCTTCTCGTCCCAAAGAAGGAAGGATCTGCTTCTGTTGTTTTATTTGGGAGGAGCGTTCCTAAACCTAACCTTAAACCTAAACTTAACCATAAACCTAAACCTAACCTTAAACCTAACCCTAAACCTAACCTTACAGCTAAACCTAACCTTAAACCTAAACTTAACCTTAAAGCTAAACCTAACCTTAAACCTAAACTTAACCTTAAAGCTAAACCTAACCTTAAACCTAAACTTAACCTTAAAGCTAAACCTAACCTTAAAGCTAAACCTAACCTTAAAGCTAAACCTAACCTTAAAGCTAAACCTAACCTTAAAGCTAAACCTAACCTTAAAGCTAAACTTAACCTTAAAGCTAAACCTAACCTTAAAGCTAAACCTAACCTTAAAGCTAAACTTAACCTTAAAGCTAAACCTAACCTTAAAGCTAAACTTAACCTTAAAGCTAAACCTAACCTTAAAGCTAAACTTAACCTTAAACCTAAACCTAACCTTAAACCTAAACCTAACCTTAAAGCTAAACCTAACCTTAAACTACATCTCACTTTAAAAGTTTGCAGATCAGGTTTGTCTTACTTTTTTTAGTTTAGTAGTTTTTTTTTTGCTTGTCTGGTTCTGTACATCTGGCAGATGTGCACACACACACACACACACACACACACACACACACACACACAGATGACAGAAACAGACCCCCCCCTCTCATTCCTCCTCCTATCTCCCACCCACCCATCCATCCTTCCATCTATCGCTTGAGCTTCTCTCTGCTTTAACCACTCTCCCACTCTTCTGTTTCATCCCCCAGCGCACACACACACACACACACACACACACACACACACACACACACACACGCCTCCCACTAACTTACCCCGCTGCTCTGATTGCAGCGGAGCTCAGACCAAAGCAGCACATCAGTGAGAGAGCGAGTTCTGTCAGCGGGTACTTCTGTGGGACAGAGCATGTGGGTGGATGGCAATCAGAACCTACTACTACTACTGGCACCGCATCGCCCGCAGAGAGAGAGAGAGAGAGAGAGAGAGAGAGAGAGAGAGAGACACACAGAGAGACAGAGACAGAGACAGAGAGACAGAGAGAGAGACAGAGAGATAGGGAGGGAGAGAGAGACACACAGAGAGAGACAGAGACAGAGAGAGAGAGAGAGAGAGAGGGGGAGGGAGAGAGACACACACAGAGAGACAGAGACAGAGAGAGACAGAGACAGAGACAGAGAGACAGAGACAGAGACAGAGAGACAGAGAGAGAGAGAGAGAGAGAGAGACAGAGAGCGAGAGAGAGAGAGTCAGAGACAGAGTGAGAGCACGAGAGAGAGAGAGGGCAAACTCAGACTACAGCTCCATCTCTATTACTCTGCGTGGAAGCTCTGAGGATGATGATGAAGATGATGATGAAGATGACGATGATGCATCAACTGTGTGTCAATAGAACAGACGCACTACTTTCACAGATGAAGCTCGATAGGAAGTGAACTAACC
>JAFBJT010109047.1:170809-196136 GCA_016785325.1 Chascanopsetta lugubris
GAAAATAAAGAGGTATCAACTTCACACAGCTCTGTCTGCCACGCTAACTTTACAATTACCTCCTGCAGTGACACACAGCTTATGAGTTCTCCAGTGACGAGTTTTACCACAAGTGTAGCGGTAAAGGTTTACTATAACTTAGCCATACAAGACAGTCCAAAGAAATGTGACAAACCGAGGACGCCAAAATGGAAAATACTGACCAAAAACACAGAGAAAACAACAGAACAAACGCTGGTCTATGTAAATACAGTGAAGATTTTGTTTTGGGTCATGTCCTGAGCGTGTACAGACTACCAGGTGACAGTAAAAGCAGAGAAAAAGATCCAAGTGCATTTGGAAGTAATGGTTGTTCCATCTTTCACGTGACAAAAATCCAATTACCTGGGACATATGATCAAAGTTCTTATCAAAGCCACATGAACATTTTTTCCATGACTAATTTGCATAGGCAGCTCAAAGAAGGACATACAAAAAAAAACAATTAAGAGGGAACTGGGTAAATAATCATCATCTTACACAGCACTTTATTTTTGATTAACTATCAAACAAAGTTAAAAAAAATTAATAGGTCCTTAAAGGTTTCACATTTTACGAATTATAAATCTGATTTTTTTTTTACGGTCCAGTGTGTAGGATATGACATGTTGCAGCTGACTACTCCAAACCTCACTCTTCCCTCCATACTGTATATAGGAAAATCTATGGAAGCCTGCAGTTATCATTGAATCTCAAATGATCCTCAGTTTGTAGAAAGGACTTGAACATAATGTAAATAGAGAGTTTCATCTCAAGTAATGACAACAAGAATTTATGTTCAGGTGATTATACACTCATAACACCAGAATAATTCTATAAATAGTCATGGAAAATAGGATTGCCTAAATCTTACACACTGGACCTTTGAAAACACATTTACTTAGATAAAGAAATTGGAACATCTTAAAGAGATTTACTATAAAACAAAGGTTATTTCCAAGATGCACACATATTATCATGTACCTTGTGAAAAACAGAAATTTTCTTTGGGGGTCTTATTCTTTTAGATTCCTGTGCTGTATGCTGCCTAATAGGGGCTTGGGGAAAAACTCAGCAGTTCCTAATGAGATGACATCCTATCATGTGTTATGTGATATGTGCAATCCATTACTTAAAAAAAAGAAAAAACTTAGAGAACTTTACCCCTTTGAACAGAAAATAGGCATATACAAACATACAAGTAGAGAGGGTAATAATAAATGATGTATAGCTCTATATAAAACATTTGCAGCAGCACATCTCTTTAGTTGCGATTTCTGTCCTCACAGATGAGCATCTTTCCATACAGAACTGAAGGATATATATAAACATCCATTACAATAAGAAGAAATTGATATTTGGACTTGAGAACGAGGGGATTCTTATGTAAAGGGGGATTTTTTTGAATTCACAAAATTTGTCGAGAAAGTGAACGTTAACCAAACATGAGTTATTCCTCAAAGTATGAGTTTCAAAAATAGTAACTTCCCCTCTTTCTCCTCCTTCAGGACTCACCATGTAAAATACCTGGGTGACTACATTTGTTCATTTTTACAGTTTCAGAATTACTGAGTTTGGAAATAAAAAGCATATCACGTGATTAAAAAATATTAAGCATAATAACAGTTTGCTGAATGCCAACAGGTGCAGTGCACTGATCAGTTACTACTTGCCCCTGGATAAATGGCTGGGGGGTGGTGGTAATTGTTTGTTCAATGCAGAAGTTAAGAATTAATCGCGGGATAGCACAAATGTGGTGTCAAGACAAACACCTCATCTTGAATCTGTAATTGAAATACATACGTTCAAACGTGTTGGTCTCCACAGAACCAGTAGTCTTGAAACTGTGTATACAGGGGAAACTTGCTCCTATCAAAACTAAACAAAGGCATTTTTCTATGAATGCTCTGTATAGAGGCTGTGTGAGCATCCTTGTCACAGCCATGAACTTCTGATGGGTGCTGGGCAAAAGTTACAAGTCATCATGTTGATGGTCAGAAGCCTAAGAGGCAGTCACTCCTTCCCACTCCACCAGGTACTGCACCTTGCCATCCAGGGTGACCCGCCGGGCCAGAACTTTGTACTTTTCCCCACACGCCAGCCTCCCCGCCGCACCAAAGTAGCTGCTGATGGAGCTCTTGAGGTGGGAGAGCTGGCTGTTGGGGTCCATGCCATGAACTATGTTCGTTGAATGAAGCCCAGGGAGGGTGCTCAACATATCTGTCCCTGAGGGGTCTGGGTCAGCGTGGCTGGGAGGGGGGATCTCTGGGTTAGGAGGTTGCAAGGCCCGTCGAGGCCGCCCACGTTTCCTTTTTACAGGTGGAGGGGAGATGGGCATGACGCAGGCTGTTGTTTGCATCTTGCTTGAGCTACAGAGGCTGGAGGGCAGCAAGGAACAGAAGGAAGGAAGAGATTTAAAATGTGTACAAAAAGAATGGCCCACTTGTTCATTAATCAAACCGGCGGTTCTTAGTTTTACAAACCTTTTCTTAGGTTTGTGAAAAATTCTGTATTTCAGTTCAGTTGAGTGTGTTAAAACCATGAACTCTGCTCATATCTCACTGAGCTGCTTATACGCAACAGGGGATCTCTGGTCATCCAACATGAATTGCCTCAACTATGAATATCAGATTCATATTCCACTTGTCCTGAGAGGAAAATGTCTGTATCAATAATGCGGCATTTAACTCAAAAGCACAGATGTGAAAGTTGAGTTGGATAAGTCAATGGATTCATCCTATGGGAACCACTGATGTTTGCAGAGAAGTGAATGGAAAAACCCATGAGAAGGATCAACTGACAAATCAGCCATGTCTCCTCTGAGCTACATGCTAGTATGTTAAAGTGAGGAGGAGAAAATTGCATAGCAGACATACCTGGACTGTCTTGAAATGCTAGTTGAGGTAGTTTCTGAGGTGCTCAAGGCTCCTATGGATTCCACATCTGAAGTTCTCGAGGACAACGCAGATCTGTCGCTCCTGGTGCTGTGGGAATGATGTAAGTAAAAAGGAAATATTGGAAAATTTGAAACTCAAATTAGATTAATTAATAAAGCTAAAAATGTCAATTAATTTGTCAAATTTTACAAATGCCATCACTGACTGCATTTTGAAATGTTAGTGTGTTAGACTATTCACGCTTTATAGAATTCAAGGTGATTATTAAAAGGTGTCACTGGACATTTTCTGACATTGTTGAGATTGAACATAATGATGATTCCATGAATAACATTCTGTTCAATAACATCACCACAAATAACAATAGGTAATATTTTACTTACATAATAGAGGAAGTGAAGTGATCCAATGCATGAGGCTCAAGAGGTAGAGGCTTTCTTAATTGCTGTCAAGACAAAATGAAAACTGTTAGCATTTCTAAGTGCCGTTTCCTTGTAGCCGGCATATCTATTAGATGGTAGCGTATGAGCCCTGAAATGACTGTGATCTGAGAAGTTTACAGAATAATGCAAAAACACCCAAACCTCTCAACAGCCATGTCCACAGCCAGCTCACGCCCATTAAAACATACAAATGCACACACACACAAACACACAAACACACCTGGGGCAAGAGTTCACTGGAGTGTTGTGGTTTAGCTAGTCTCTCCAGAGAGCGTGCTCCTTGCTTCCTCTTTTTCTTCTTCTTTTTCTTCTTGTCTGTGCCATTTGTTAAAGTACTGCAACTTCTAGAACGGCAATAAAAAAAAACAGCATTTCTCAACATGTAAACAAGAAATGACAGCTGGGGATGGCAAGAATGGGATTCTCCCTGGATCCTCCCTTTACCTCATGCCAGACAGGATTTTGTTGGACTTGCATCCTTTAATGGTGATTTCGTGTGACGCCCTCTCCATCACCCGGCCAGTTGACTCATCAGAGTTGGGGGGAGCCGGAGGGAAACGGATTCTAAGACCAAACAAATGCTTCTTCTTTTTCACCTCTTTCCCAGACATGAACCTGGTAGACAGAAAAAAAAGGTTAGCATGAATAGGAACACAAACAACATGAGTCTGTCTACCACTATCACACTAAGATCATGTGAATAAATGTTAAAGGGAATAACTCACATGCTGCTGTTGTTGTTTAGTGCCTCCAGAACATTTTCATATCGCTCAGATTTTGGTGTGTGGGCAAGCTGCAGGAACAATGGAGGAGAGAAAACTCAATTAGGCTGCAAGAAAAAACACTTCATCAACATAGTGTTTAGAGAAGAGAATAACTTAAGTGAGTTCCTGGCCTGAAATCAGTTTGAGATGTACAGTATTTTGCAGCCATATACAAAACTAGAGACCAAACTAGACCACCAGCCCAAGAAATGACTGTGTGAATGCTGCTGTTAACGCCGAGTTGTCCCTATATGCGAGGACATCAAGTGACAGACTGTTCCCTGACCACGTCACGTACAGACATTTCATCAAGATAAAACCACCATTTTCTTTTCCCAGAATGACTAATCACTCTCTGTTGCAAACAATTGAGCTGTACTGGCCACTGGCAAGAGCTGTGTTTACAGTATTAACATTTTTAATATGATATTGATACGATAGACCTAAAAATCTTTGATCTATTTCCAAACAACTGTTGATGTCATTCCTCACCTCCCCAAGCTGCAGCAGTTCCCAGTTGCCGTTGATGTAAGCCATGAGCTCCATCTCAGAGTCAAAGTACTTCTTCTTGTGGATCACACTCAGGTTGTACAGACTTAAGTGTGTCACATCCTCCCTGAAAAGTGAAGGTAAAAACATGGTTTTCCTGACTTAATTCAGATAAAACAATATAAACAGAAACACTAACACAGCATAGTGAACCTGCTCATTTGCAAAAACAAAACAAATGGGATAGTTGTGAGATCAGAGTTCAACGGTCTCTAATATTTGGTATAAATATTACTATCAATTATTAATTAATAATTGTATCCAAACACTGACAGGTGTTTGTGACTTATATCCTCTTCTGAGGATGGAATTCATCTTTGCAAGAGATGTTGACAATCACTTACCATCTGAGAGGTAATCGGCGAAGGTACTCTGGTCCAGCATTGCAAACAGAACAAACAAAGAGATAAAACCTGATGGCAAACACACACAAAAAATACAATTAGCCTCCTGCCCACGCTTTTCTGTATAGTGAAATATTTCAATAATTAAGAATCAGTGTTTGCACCTATCTCCGTAGAGCATGGGCATTTCTAAGCAATGGAGACAGGCCTCGTGGAACCACTGCTGACATCCGTTACACTGCAACATCTTCAGGTACCAGCTAGGAAACACAGGGGAAGAAAAGAGGTTCACGTGCTGTTTCCATCATCAAGACTATCAACTACATGAACATGTTGACGTAATGTCTGCATTTGGATTCTTGTACATTTGTATCTTATATACTCACTCTCCTGGGCCTCCACAGTAGCAGTAACACTGCTGGATGTTTGTCTTGTGGCCTTGGTCCCACACCAGCTCTTCCAGGGCATAAGGGAAGGAGAGGTGCAGCTCCATGTGCTGCTGCTCTGACTGCATGTAGCTTTTAGCAGAGGCCCCCCTCCTGTGTGCACCCCCTCTCTGTAAAAGACAAAAATGTTTTATACAAAAGGAAACCATGTACACACATATACAACATTTTGTGATGGGTCGTCTTCACTTTACATCAAATTTCAGAGAAAATAATGACTTAAACAAACCAAGATTTTGTCAGATAAATAATCAAACATCTAAATGTTATACCTTTGACATTGAAGCAAGCTCACACTCTGAGCACAGCCATTTGTCATCCGAATCGATGACAGAGGCATCTATGACGGGGGTGTGGCAAAGTTGATGGTAACCTTTAAAAATAACAAACACATTTACATGTTGCTGCCCCCTTCTGGATCATTTGTATACAACAATTAGGAATACAATATGCTGACAGCTACAGATTAGAGCTCTAACTGAAGATATGATAACTATACCTTGTCCACACTTGTCACAAATGACAATCTCATTGGGTTCATCTGAAGTTTCATCCTGGCATATGGAGCAAACGATGTCATCATCATCATCGTCGTCATCATCTTCATCCCCTGAGGAAAGAAAGAGCAGTGCAAGACAAAGGGAATCTGGTCATAAAGATGTAAAATTGATTTTTTATTATTTCAATTGTGCCAAGTTGCTTGCTAAGAATACCTGGAATCTCTCAAACCTCAACAAATAAATCTGAATCCATCTGTTTGGATAGTTATTATATGCCACTTGGATGTGAAATTGTATCTGCATTCTTAAAAGAGTAATGTGATACCATGTTTTTGGTTTGTTTTTTCTCAAAAACCAACTACTATAGTCTCAGAATGTAGTAAAATATTGAAAATGTCACCACTTCATCCACCAGAGGTCAGTAGAAAACAGGAGTTTCTGAATGACTTGTACAATAATGTACATTAATAGTCAAAATGTATGAAAGATAATAAGAATCACATTATATTTGGATGGCATGTTTTAAAACTCTCAAAAGCATTTAAAATGTAAGGATTATTCATGTTTGCATGAAAACAAAATGGTCTGCAAGTGAATAGACAACTGTCTGTCTGTTTATCTCTACATGTGGTTTATTCTGGCTAGTCAACCGTTAACTGTCAGCAACACAGGGAGGGAGATAAGTTAGGCTGAGGGGGGTTGAAAGGGAGGGAACCGAACAAAAAAAGTGGTGCCACAACAGTCTGGCAAAAACGCTGCACATTCATCTGGAGAGCAAGTGGTCGAATTGGGAAGTGATCAAGATCAATATTTCCCAAATGAATGCACTCACCAGTCTGAATATCCTTCCAAAGAACCCATGACTTTGAACGATCTTCAAAGACAACAAAGCATCGCTGCTTGTCCCGATCGATCTAAATAAAATAAATGAACAGATGTAATTGGTGCAATCAGATATCCATAAAAAGATGGAAAAAAAAGTCACAGAAAGTGACTTTAACAATGATCTTCAATGGTTCAGCCACTTAGATACATGCAAATTTGATGCTCCAATCTTACTTTTCCACTGGATGATAGGTTTTGCTGATCTCTACACTGAATCACTTTAAGCACTACAAAATAGAAATATAACTTTATATATCAATCTTTCGTGTTGTTTGTTTGAAATTTCATCAATCTGGACATTGTACATGTGTGTTTGGGAAAGAGTGTGAATCTGATGGTGCTTGGGTTGGGGGGGGTGGTAAAATAGGACTCATTAAGAGGTGCTCCACACATTTACCTTTGTGATTGTCCCCAAGTAGAACAAGCCATCTGACCAGCGGGCCAGGACATCCTGTCCCTCTGAGAACCTGTCAACCAAGCCATCATCTCCATACTCTCCCCGAGCAGAGAGGCTTGTGGGGGACAAAGACACATCCTGCTGCTGCCGCTGGGGGTGAGCTCTGTGGTGGACAGGCAGGTGGTCCACAACCCCGGAGTCTCTGTAAATGCATGGAATACAGGACAATGACATGGGAAAGGATGTGCAGTTCTTGCATAATTACCAGCAATCCACAGTCTATGTGAAACTGACCATGAGTATAATGAGCGGGCAGACAGATTATCAGCCTGACAAGTATCTGGGGTCAATAATCTGAATCAGCTGAATCCTGTATAAAAATGTAGGTGTAACTTGACAGCCTCCATAGATAAGACCTACTCCTGATGTGATTATAAAGGGGTTGGTAGAATGAAAGCAACAATTGACATAAATATGTAAAGAAATCTTACATATAATGATTTATCATACAATTCTGTCAACATAAATAGAGATAATGTCACCTAAACGTTTCACACTTCTCCTTGGGATAATGGAGAAATACTGTAAGGCATATAAGCAAATAACTGTGTTGGGAGTTTGCAAAATATCCTAAAATTTGGCAAGAATATTTTCAGTTTATTGACTATACAAGACATAAGATTTGAGCTGATTAGTCAGTTAAAAACAACCAGGATAAGTAAACCCCTGAGTAACATTACTCCTAACACAACCTATAACTCATGGTCATTATAATGAAAATGATAATTGAATGCAGGTGTGTTTGTGCACTATCCTGCGTGTACACTAACAAATAAGAGTAGATTGTTGGCTCAAACTAAAAACCCATGACCTTTCCCCTCCAGTGAACACAAACAGCCGCTAATTATTCTCATAATTACAGCTAATTGGTCATTAAGCAGCTCCTAGCGGCGAAGGCAGCTAAGTAGCGCAGTTGCTCCTGTAAACACATTCAAAATGATAATCAGATGCGTGAATACGCGTGAATGTAAACAGTATATCAACATGTCATTGACAGTTATGGGTAATTCTCCGAACGTCGCATTATTCGTGTTTGTTTTTCGATGTAAAACGTTCTTAAACGAGTCGTGGTAGCGGTTAATTTCATTTCTTTGATTCCTTCCAGTCTGCGTCCTTCAAAGCCAGGCTCCCTTTGTTCGCCTGCTAACTGAAAATACGGACGATAAGCTGCTATTACCGACGGCACAAAAAAAACGACGCACTGAGATATTCAAACGCATTATAATCCTGTTTTAGCTGCTAGCTAACAGGCTAACATTGTGGCCGACCCGCATGCGGAGCCTCCGCCGGCCAGGTCGCTGACCGTCGGACCCACACACCCCAACAGAAGGAAAACATGATGACAACAATACCTCATTCGGTCACCTCCGCTAATACCAACGACTGCTTCAACGAAAAAAACTGTTCCGACACGAACGCCGCTGTGGTCCCGCTCCTTCCCACCGTGGAATTTAACTGAGGAGCGCGTCGCCAAAACTTGCGGGGCACACGTCTTTCTCAGAAAATAACAAACGGTTCATTTTCCCCCAGCACGTTCGCCATTTTGGTTTCCCGCTGACGATCGGGGAGTGCATTATGGGAAGAGCTGCGGCTGCTGCTTCACCTTTTTTTCAAACATTTGAAAATGTAGGCAGGGCACTCACAACATCCTCCCCTTTAAACGCAACACAATGGAGTTATATTTAGTTCAACATATTTCCGTTTGACTTCGTTTTACCGTGCGGGTGCAAAAATCTACATACACATTTTCAGCATCGCTATTTAGTTTTCAAAATGTCAATTGTTAATCGTTTTTTTTTACAGAGGTCATTTTGGATAGGGAGACTAGTCACTAGCGCCACAACGTTGCATTAATAAGCTATTTTTATTCAGGTATTAATTGGCCGGAAATTATGATTCAACACCGTCTTGCTGTCTGATGAATGGTGCTCTTATTGTGAAAGGCATTGCGGAAGTGTGCTGAAAATGAGAGGACTACGGTAACAACACGTACCCCTTTAAACATGAATGCAACGGAATCAAGTTGAATGTGTTTTTATAGAGCTTCTTGGGATTCTTATAGGTAACAAGTGGCACCAGGTGGGCGTGGTATTTATGGAAATGTCCAGCATGGCGTTTTAATTTCAGTGAATGAATATAAATTATACATATAATAATAATTGAAATTACACGTTTTTACATATCCATGTTTGAGCCAAACTGAGCAATAACGAGCACCACTATCGTTTGTGATTAATAACCGGAAGTTGTATTTTATCTATGTGGTGTCTTTTAATAAACGGCTATTATTGTGACAGGCATAACGGAAATAAGTTGCACTCAAGCCTGCCAGCCAGTCTTAGGTCTAGCGGTCAGAGTTGAGCCACGCACCATTGAGACTTTGAGCTAGTAATGAGGAAAACAATAGCGTCGCAGACATCGCATCTAATCACGTGCAACGTCAATTGAACAGTATGGCTGAAAACGTTAAAATCTTAATTATAGGTGAACGAAGACGTCGCGCCTGCGCCCTGGAGCGCTGTGTTTTTTTCCTCTCCTCAGCGTGAGGTATGTTGCTTTGCTTAAAGGCAGCAGCTGCCGCACACACCACCCGACTCACACACACACATAAACACCGGGACATCACACTCCACCGCACGAATAACACACACGGACACCCCGGCTCCTCTCGGATCTCTCCCCGCTGCTGGAAGCAGACGAATGGGCTTTTTGTTGTTCCGCTCATTTTAACGCCGAGGACGAGCTCCTCTGCCCCCGTGTGTTTTGAATGATCTCCCGCAGCAGCTCCACGTATTGAGATGATCTATTTCTGTGATGGCGAAGGCTCTGTTTCCACGGGCCTGGGTGAAAAAGTCTTTTTATTTCCAGGTAAAAAAAAAAATCACTGCTCTGTGGGGTCAACCACCTTGTTTGTGTTGTGTGTATGTGTGTGTCTATGAGTGTGTGTGTTTGTGTGTGTACAGTCAAATTGTGCATGTTGTGTTTGTATAATGATATAATGAGTATGCTGTCACATGAGACTGAGTGACATATGGATGTGAGAGTCCAGCTCCTCAGGGCAGCTCTGATTGTGAGGAATGCTGATTAAAGATTAATTCTGAGCCACAATGCAGATCAGACCTAATGGAACTGGAATGCAGATCAAGTCTCTGTTTATGAAAACAGGTCAGAGGGGAACCAGCTCTCTATCTTCTATGTGCCAAAGGTGCAGTGTGTACGATGTGGTGACCCCTAGAGGTGATGTTGTATCCAGCACCTCACCCTTCTGAGCATACAGGAGAACCTTTGGTCGACTTCAGTTGTCATTAAAACTCTAAAGATGATTAATAAGTCCACCTTTACTACTGTAAAAACATGGCGACCCCCATAGATAGGACCCCCCCCCCTCCTCATGTAAATATACAGTCATGGGATCATTTTAGGGTAATGGGGGGGGGGCACTTTGGGGTGATTATAAATTCATGAAAATGTCAGTATGTAATTGTTTTGTAATATGTTTAGAAGTGACAAAAATGATCAAAATCTTACACACTGCACCTTTAACCTGGGCTCATGGTTGGGCCAGTAATCCTCAGGCTGGGATGATGGGGCTGAACCCTCTGGACTGGGCACCAGTGTAGTACAGTACGGTACAGTGCAGTAAGGAGCTTACACAGGAATGTATGAGCTCTGTGGGGAAGAGACAACATGTTGGTTCATTACAACCTAATACTCATCTTAATAAACCCTGGACCTGTACTACTGATAGGATCAAGATCAAGTTGGATGATTAAACATTTCAGAATAGAGAATTGCAATATGCTTGGCAAAGGTGCAGTGTGTAAATTGTAGGTGTGTCGTGACTGAAACTGAATAAGAAATAATCAGACTGATGCTTTATCAGTGTGAAATCACCTGACCTACAAATTGAGTGGGTCTTCTCATTAGAGATGATACTTTAGATGAGTTTTGACAGTGGCCCAGTTTGGACAAACTAAACCCTTAGAGTGTTATGATAAGTGAAGACAACTGGAGGAGATGTTGCTGCAACATGTGGCATGTCACCAAAATCTCACCCTCGCGCAATACATAGTCAACAAATCCACATACAGCCTATCCTGAACCCTTGTCACATTGATAATAATGAACGTGTCAAAAAGGAGAAATGTTTGCTCTTTACCACTTTTCCAAAGTTGTTGTGATGACAAGGCAAAAAAGGTAAATAAATAAATAATCTGAGCTAAAACCAACAAATCCTGACCATGAGAGCGTCAGCTTATTAACATGGATTTTATGAACGCTGGAACCCAAACTATTAATAATGTTCTTATGTTCAGATCAGTGGATAAATGCCTCACTACTGACTCACCGTTCACACAGTGGTGCACTATGTCGGGTGGAGGTTGTAACTTTATACCTGACTCTCCGTGCATGAGGGAGAAGAAGAGTTATTGTTTAAACTCCATCAGTTACAGTATGTCTTTACATTGCACACGCTCACGGCTCCGTCATTAGATGGATAATATGTGTATCCACCCTTTGTCACGTTGCCACTCAGACACAGTTTGTCTCCTCACACACACAATAATATGTGCAGAGGTGGAACCGTACAAAGAATTAGAAAGACATGCATGCCGATGCGTTTCGATACGCTTTTCTACATTGTACAAAGTTACGTCACAGTTATGCATTTTGAAAGCACTAAATGTGGCTGCTGTAAGTGCACTGGAGGTTGGCATGGTAGTGTAGCTCAGTTGTGCATCTTTCTGGGACAACGGTCAACACATTTACATCATGCAAACTTTGGCTTTTCAGGAACTCTAGTGGTGTCATTGTAAGCCCCTCCAGGGTCATGGCAGCACCTGAGAAGGTGTAGTCATTGGTTAGGCTGGATCCACATTCCCTGTTTGGGCTCCAAGATCCACCCACAGGCCCGATCCTCGTGGCACCATGGCAGACATCAGTGGATCACTAGGGCTTTAGGACAATCAGGGGTTTCAGTTTGAAGTCTTAACGACGTTTTCCACTTGGCTCTTCATCCCCCTGACTCCACTTTCAAAGCATTTTTTTTTATCTTGAAAAGCCACATGAAAGGCAATTTTGTAATTTGTGAACTTCGGTCTTTCCTTTTGCTGTGTTTTTGATCTTTAGTTGACTATTATCGTAGTCGTCACATGTGCCATCACGAGGGCCGACTTCACGGACTGGTCGAATGGTGTTTCTTTCACGCAGTGTGCGGGGTGGTTGATATCTGGGCCGCAGGCGTGATCAGGACACTGGGCAGCCTCATATCCACACTGGAAACTGTCATTCATACCTGCAGTGTGTGAGGATGCGATCCCCCTGCCTGTCCTTTGTGTGCACTGCAGCCTCTGCCGTGTGGGACAGGGGATATGTGGCTTAATGTGGAGTAACTGAATCGAACTGTTGACAGCCGGGAACTCTGCTGTGTGCAGGACGGCCCTGTTTGCATGTTTCATTCAACTGTGAACGTGTGATTTCCTGCACTGCTCATCACCAGCTCGCTAACTCTCACTTTTGCTGTTTCACTTGGATGCACCTTCAAATGCAGATGCCATATTTGTTTTTCATTTTTCTCATGGGACTTTATCATGGCATCTGTGTGTTAGTTTGCAGGGTTACACAACATCTTCAGAGGGCCACACGTAGACAAACAAATACAGAAAAGTCACGGCCACTAGTTGTAAATAAATCAAATGTCAGTCGCACACCTCTGTACAAATCGACATATCTGACTCAAAATGCTTTATAAAAACGGTCTGAGACTTGAATGTTTTCTGTTCGATCTGAAGACTATTATAAATTCCCTTTGAGGTGTCTTTACACCACCAGACATCACTAAAGCCTACCCACTGAATCTATCATTATTATTCACATCTCCTGGGTCACAACCAGGCGGCAAATGGCTTCATCGTACATCGATTAGTATACCTACTCTATTAGATGTATCTAATGTCACGTTGGCAGAGAGGATGGTTACGCACAGTGATGACTTCGGGGGAATTGAAAGAAGGATTGGTTTCTTTACCCTTGATGTCATTTTATTTCTGCCAGAGTTGGCGTGTTTGGATTTGACATGCAGCATCAGACTTGTGAACTCTGTGTCACAGGCCTGTTCCAAACAGCTTCGTGCCCATGTGTTTGTTTTCTCGACGTGCACACCTTCATGCATGCCAGAGGATCTAATTGTAGTGTGTAGTTGCTCTGTACTCCCTCGATGGCGCCTGTTCCCTCCCCGGAGGCCCCACTATCTTTGTGTTCATCTGTTCAGGACCAGGCAGAGCGCTGGAAAACAAGGCAGCTCTGCAGAGGAGACGTCCCTGCAGCTTTAAATCTGCCTCCTTTTTTTGTGCGTGAAATGCTTTAGAGGGAAAAAGGAAAAGCCTCTAGTTTTCCCTAATGTTGTGTTTGCTCTTCTGTCTTTGTTTGTAGCTCACATGCTGACTAATGTGAACATAGGAAGAGCCCTGCGCGGGCCTCAGGGGCTTCTGCTCTTCAGATCCCAAATATTTCAAACAGGGGCAGCAGCTATTAACTCCGAATCTGGAATGAAACGAAACAATCACCGTCCGTGGACGTCCTGCAGGAGCTGGCACAGAGATCACACATCATAATGATCACAGCAGATCCAACACACTGGGTTCAGTCTCTTTAGGGGGGATTTGGAAACTCTGCTGAGTGCGAAATGGAGCCGCTCAGCATTCTGCCATAACACACAACATAAGTCACTTGACTTCATCTGATCCTCCCCGGTGCAGTTACACTCCCCCAAGATAAACTAACCGTTTCACTCGGTTGTTTTGGTTGAAGTTTCTCTCCGTGTTTCAAATCACAACCTTGACCTGTAACTTGTGCGCTGCTCTGCCTCACCCTGTGGACATTTCATATCAATGATTAATGATCAATGATAAATACTTTATTTTTTCTGACTGTTCACCACAAGATGCTGCACACATGGTCGACGTTACAACCAGTCAACTCGGCAATTAGAATAAAAAATAGGAATAAAAAATAGAATAAGATCAGGTAAAAGTGAAAGTGAAAAGAAAAATAAGATATGTATCCATGTTAAATAGAAATGAAAATGTCTATGTAGAAAATAGCATTAACAGACACTATGTTACACTCAGAGCTGTAGAGGGAGCACATATACAGGGAATATACAGACAGAACTTTTTAATTCTTTTGTAGGAGTGAATATTATTTCTGTATTATCGCCATTGTACTTTTTTTTAAAGTAAACAAATAACTGTGTATAACCATGTGTGCATTCTCCTTTGTTTGACATGTGATGAGTTCATCCCATGACACAACACAAGGAAGAGTTCTTCATTCTGAGCCGTAACAGAAAAAGCCTGACATGTGGGACCTGCATGATTGTTGCACATAGTGACTCATTATCCTGTTACTACCTTGTTATGCGACACCCTGTAACATTACTGCCCAACCCATTATGTCATCGGGCGTTGATTCGGGGGCAGCAGACATCTTGCCTGCATAGAGACTCTTTCGGTGTATCCGTATTGTACGCCACATTGTACGCATCACATGCGTATATTCATCCCAAGAAGAAGAACGGGGGCTAACATGACCCGGACCCATCTCTGTGTTTGCGTTCGATCCCTCCCAGGCTCGGATCTCCTGTGTTCGGGTGAAGTACCTGTTCCTGACATGGCTGACGGTGCTGGTGGGGAGCTGGGTGCTGTACGTACAATACTCCGCCTACACGGAGCTGTGCAGAGGACACGAGTGCAAGAACGCCATCGTGAGTGTTGGCTTACTTTTACACACACACACACACACACACACACACACACACAATCCAGCAGATAAGAGAATTCAAAGGAGTCACTCTGCATTCTGTGTCTGTCCCAGTGTGATAAATACAGAAAGGGGATGATCGATGGCTCCGCCTGCAGCAGCCTGTGTGACAAACAGAACCTGTACCTGGGCAGGTGTCTGTCACTGCTGCCAAACAACCAGGTAGGAAATGAACATAAACTATGATTTATGCGTCAAGTCCAACATGCACCATTACATCTGTGAAATCCTGTTCCGTTTCTGTCAGCAGAAATAAGTAAGTCATTAGATGTATGTTTTTCCTGTGACCCAAAACAAAGGGCTGCCAGAGGTTCTGCTACAGGCTTGTAAGGACAGGGTGACGCAAAGCTTCATCACCTGCAACTTCGCCTCCAGATGCGATGAAATCCTACATACTGTATCTTTAACATGTAAACTTCATTTTCCATCGTATCGTCCCGTGTCGTTGGCCAGGTGTACACGGGGAGCTGGGGAGACCGTGATGGAATCCTCCGATGCAGACTGGGGGAAGTGGTGCACTATGAGCTGGGCGAGGAGCCGGAGCCTCGGAGGGAGGCGCCTGTGTTTGACAAGCCCACCAAAGGCACGTCAGTGGAGAAGTTCAGGGAAATGGTCTTCAACCACCTCAAGGTAAAGGATCGAGTTCAGAGAGCAAACAGCTCAACAGCAGACCTCTCCATCTAATCCGACTCCATCTCTCAGTCGAAGCTCGGGAAGCAGGCAAACCTCGCCAGCCTCGTCGGCCAGATCCTGTCTGTCGCCGACGGCAACCGAGACGGACGGGTATCGCTGCCGGAGGCTCGCTCCACGTGGGCTCTGCTGCAGATGGACGAGGTAGAGACGCGCCTGTGCCGTTTGGTTTCTCACGTGGTTCCACGGTGATGACAGGGATTTCCTCTTTTTCTCGCGCCAGGTGCTGCTGGGCCTGCTGCTCCAGGACCGCGGACATACCCCTCGCCTCCTGGGCTACTGTGGGGACATGTACATGACGGAGCGGGTGCCCTACGGCCCGCTGTACGGCCTATCCCTGCCCTGGCCCCTGGTGTCCTGGGTGCCGAGCGGCGTGCAGCGCACCATGGACCAGTGGTTCACGCCCTCCTGGCCCCGCAAGGCCAAGATCTCCATGGGCCTGCTGGAGCTGGTGGAGGACATCTTCCACGGCACCTACGGCAACTTCCTCATCTGCGACCTCAGCGCCGCCCACTTCGGTTACACCGACCGCCACGAGCTGCGGCTCACCCACGCCCGAGCCGTGGTGCCCGAAGAGGAGTTCAGGCGCACCATGCGCGCGCTGAGGTGCGAGGCGGACGCCGACTGCGTGTACGGGGTGGACTGCCGCACGACGTGCGACACGTCGGAGAAGCGGTGCGGGGGGGAGCCCGTCCAGCCCAACCTGGCGAAAGCATGCAGCGCCCTGAAGGACTATCTCCTGCGGGGGGCGCCGTCGGTGATGAGGGAGGAGCTGGAGAGGCAGCTGTACGCGTGTATGGCCCTGAGGGGCAACGCCGGACAGATGAACATGGAGCACTCGCTCATTCTCAACAACCTGAAAGCTCTGCTGTGGAAACAGATCTCACACACCAAGGACTCATGACGAGGAGGAGGAGGAGGAGGAAGAGGAGGAGGAGGAAGAAGCCCGCTGAGCTGAATGTTGAAGATGCTGTGATGAAGAAGCCGCAAAGTGAGGCATTTTTAATCAACTCTTAGCTCGTACGAGCAAACGAGACTCAAGGAGACTCCGCCTCCTCTGACCCAGTCACAGAGGTTTGATGCATTGATTGAACTAATGTGGACCCAATGACACTTATGTCGCCACCAAGTCACATGAACACACCAGACACATCACTGTATCGTATCGTTCACCACTGTGGAATGTTTCACACACACACACACACACACACAATGGTTTTACTGCTGCTCTACTCCAGAGCGAAGAGACCACGTCACTATTTTACCATGTTAGTTTATAAAGGTTGAGAAAGCAGAGTCAGCGACTAATGTAGAAAAGAGTTCAACTAGAAGGGCACTTATACCTCCACCAAGTCCACTGCAAGCATTGTATTTACATCATGTCGTGACCTCATGCAAAATCAGTTGATAACCATGATATAAATGATTAGACACAGGACCTGGTCTATATGAAGATTTTATGAAACAGTGTGTTTCTGAAGTAATATCATTCCAATTGAATGGAATATAACTATATTTTAATCAATGCAGAAACTGCATGTACGAATGGATGTATTCATTGAATATAATGAGCTCTATATTTGAATTAGGAGCCACTTCTCTGAACCATGTTTTACAATGGCTCAGGTTTGACAAACTGTTGTGTAAACTGTATCTGACGGAAGATACTTAAAACTGGATTAACAAGAGTTCTCACACAAGATCCACATTTCCAGTAGATCTGCACCAAATCACACTCCCATACTTTAAGAATCCCCCCAATTACCTATTGTTTTCTTTGTCATTGAGCTCCAGAAAGAAGTAATGTTATGTTACAGAAGGCAAAGAGAAAATCCTGATTCACTCTAAAATCCCCTGAGTCATCTGTCCTGTAGTTTTGTTATTTTAACAAAAGACAATCCCATGTGCAAAGGCAACGGATCCATGGCAAATGTTCCAAGCCAACAGTCTGTTGTACTTCTTGAGTTACAACTCATCACCTCTCTGTGGATTATGAAGTAAAGACTTAACCTCTATCCAGTACAGAAAGCTGACAAATTAAGTATGATAGTTCACGTAGGATAAAGGATAAAGAAAATGATAAAGTGCCATAGATCACTGAAGCTGTTCTTTAGGTTCTGTATGTCAATGTAAACATGCTGTACCACCTTCTGAGTGACATCATCAATGCTGCAACAACACGAAGAGAAAATATTTAATTTAGTCTGTGAATGTTAATCTATGTGTACCTTTCACTGAAAACAGCATTAACGGTAAATGTTCTGTATCACGTTTATTTGGAATTCCATGTTGTCACAGTGCCACAAGTCTTTTCATGATGAATGTTTACCACTGCTGGAGGTGCAGAAGTTGATCTTAAATCTCTCTCTATATATATATTTTTCCATGTTTCTCATCAGACATTGTGAAGTAACTGTGACCAAGCTGAAGACCAACTCATGTCACAGCACCCGAGCAGACGTGACCTGTGGAGCATGTGAAGCTTGTGCTCAGCGCTGCTGTTGTAAAAACACAAGGAAGAAATGTTTACTTACTGAAGAAACCAGCATGATTTTGCACAATAAATCTCTCATACCACTTTATCAGTGTGGCCAGCCTGTTCACGTCCCTCGACAGATGCGCAAGGTGACTCACGCGCGACTATCACTGCAAATTAAGTCACAATTTGTTTTTAACTGGATCAGAACCTCTCCAGTAACCACTCGCTTTGCAGTCCTCAAACGTGGTGGAAGAGCAATGAATCATTCTTTAAGGAGCTGATAAAATATTAATATTAAAGATCCCGTGTGTAAAACATAGGAAAAATAAATCTAATTGTAGTAATGTCATATTTATGTCAAAATAGTCATATCTTGATATTTCCGTTCATGTATAATGATATATATACATACGTATACATATAAATAAATGAACAGTGGTGGATAATTCTGTGGTGCGCGTGCGATGGCAGGTCTGATGATATCAGCTGGTCCAGATAGACTGGTGTCACGGTAACACACCTCATCACCGCTTTACCCTCTTAATACATAAAGAGAGACTGCACAAAGCCACAAAGGCTTGCGCTATATCTATGTTAAAGGTACATAATGTACCTTTGACATACGGATATAGTGCAAGAATATCCTGCATAATGCAGGATATTCTTAAACTAATATTTGCAAACATGCACCCATTCACCCTGCAGACTATGCCTTTAAGGATGTTATCAAAAATCCTTCATCTCCCCACCCCTTCACAAAATTCGTGGGGAGATATGAAGAACGCGTACTTTGTAGAGATGGATATGGACTGAGGCAGACACAAGCTTGAGTTTGTAATAAATGTATTTGTTGGTAAAGCGTGTGTTCTAGGGGCAGGGCCCATCGCTGAGGCCCTAACCGTCACCCTCCTCTTGCTCTTGTGCTCGTAAGAAGCTGGCCTTCTTTTGGGCGACGCGGTCCTTCCTCTGTGCCAATGATAATTTGGCGCGATTCCACCTGCCCCAGAAAAGAGAGACAAAAACAGCAGCCATTAACATTCAGGTCATCAACGGAGAAACATGTTGGGTCTGCTCTGCTTTGGGATGTTCACAGTTTTATTCAGAGCCTCTCTTTTTCATCTGATAGTATGTTGATATATCTGATGTGGGACCCAGTCAATTACAATGTACTGAGTCACATCATACAACATCACTCACAATGATTTAAGAGATAGAAAGAACAGCGGGATATGAAACCAGGAACCTACCTCTTCTTCTTGACGTCTTTTTTGGGTTTCTGCTCGTGAACTGGATTTGCTCTGATAGCGGTGTGGGCTTTCTTGTACATTTCTTCCACCTAAAAAACAGGAAAGAGGGACATTACTCAGATCAAAATGTGTGTATTCAATCATTAAAATGTCTTTGCCTCAAAAACACATGTCTTGCTTCTCTCAGCCCCGTCTTGAAAAGGACAGTAAACATCAGCTGATGCAAATGAAGGACCAACTACATTTTGCTCAGGTTGATTTGTAACATCATCAAGAAGCAGACATGCCGCAAACACCACAGACAGACCATAAGATGCAGAACACACATGTGACCAGAGTGACACTAACGTGTACTAGCGGATAGTTGTTGACTAAGATTGACTAGCATCTCCCTAACATGCATCAAACCCAGTTTGATCATCTATTACAAGACATTAACAAAATACAAAATATTAATTGTGGATTTGGATTGTTTGTTGACATCACACATCTTTAGCTATGTTCACTCCTGTTACACGTCACACACTTTGAAATTCATCTGAAATGATGTCAATACACACATGTAACCACGGCAACAGATGCCGTTCTAACATCTCACAGGAGGTTTGATCTCCACGCTGACAAAATCTTACCATGTCTGGTGCGATGCCGTTTTTGATGAAGCGCGAGAACTGTTTCTTGTAGGCCTCCTCATCCTCCTCCATCAGGTAAGACATGTAGTCTGCCACATTCATGCCCAAGATGTGTTTGCGGTGCACCTCTGCGTTAAACTCTTTGCTCTCTGCGTCATAACCTGGGAAGCGTTTCAAACTGGAAAACAACAAAGACGGCTTGGCTGTAACTCCGGGGGACATTTCTGCCGAGTGAGACCCATCACTGCTCTTTTACTTTGGTTCATATTGCTTCTCTCAGCCCCGTCTTGAAAAGGACAGTAAACATCAGCGAATGCAAATGAAGGACCAACTACATTTTGCTCAGGTTGGTTTGTAACATCATCAAGAAGCAGGAAGGAACCAGGAGGATGGATCAGTTTTGGCTAACACTGATTCATCTCAGGAACAAGATAAATGTAACTCGGGCATACCCAAGAAAAATCTATTGGATTTCTTTGCATTTGTAAGTCACCATTCAGTCCTTTGCTTGAAAACAACTTGGAGAACATTTCCCGTCCCCACTCACCTGTGAGGTATGGACAACCCTCCATCCACTGCCCCCTTCAGCGCTCCAAACACCTTGTTTCCTGTGGTGGTTCTGGCCAGGCCTGCGTCCAGGTAACAAGTGAAGGCACTAGGCTGACCGTCGCTGCTCTCTACGTTGAATTCATCTCCCGTCACCTCCACCTGGCCCTCGTACACCTGGTCCATGCCAAACTTTTGCAGCAGCTGTAATGTGAAGGGCGAAGGAAAACAGGAACTATGAGAAATCAATCAACAATGACAGATTTCCTTCCACTTCAATCGTACACACTAGTCCTTTTGTAAGGACAATCACTTTTCATGGTCATATACCTACAGATCAAAACACATTTACTTTGCCAACTCTTATACATTGATCCTTAACAATGCAATGAATTGATCATTCCGAAAGTTGAATTTTCTGACATCTATGGCGCAAGTGTGTGTGTGTGTGTGTGTGTGTGTAAACTTACCCTGCGAGCCAGCAGCAGCCCAGTGCAGTAGGCTGCAGCATAGTTAGTGAGGCCTACGTTGATGCCATACTTAGGCAGTTCATGGGAGTACGCAGCACACACGATGTGGTCCCCTTCGATTTTTGCATAGGCAATCTAAACATGGCGGACAGACACACACAAAGAGTTAAATCAGCTCGTTTGTAACGTGAGATAGTTTGATACGACTTATACCGTCGCACACTCACCTGGCAGCACACGTCCCTGTTGGAGAACCGGACAATCATGCGGTACTTGGGTGTGTTGTACTTGTTCTTGTCCTGCACCACCAAACGCTTGCGGGCGAAGTAGTCGGTTTTTCCCTCTGGTGAATAGATTATAATTAATGTGAGCTATCGATCAATGTGGCTTTGTATTGAAGTGGCTTCGTGCATACTGGAATCCTGGTGCCGGTGTTGAAGTGTAGTCAGTCACCTCTCCTTCTCCTGAATTTGACTTCATATCTCTTGAAGTAGGCCTTGCTCTTCACCACTTTGACGAAACCCTGAGAGATAAGAGGAGTCAGGGTGTTAGCATGCTAGCCAAGTGTAATACAACAAGCAAACAACACACTACATGTCATCTATGTGCACCTTAACCGCGTTGACATGGTCACATACATGTCTTAAACATTAACTGAGTCACTTCTAGCTCAGTTTGAGTGTGTTTCCAGCTGTGAGCTGTGGTTTCATCAGCCATGAAGCGCCACGCTGGAGCTCAACACCTCACCGGCTCGGCACAACTCGACAAGGCGCAAGCATCTACAAACATCGGAGCCACAAATCGCCGGAAAGACCCCTCTACCCTCTGACATATATGTACCCAGTGCTAACATCCACACCGATCAAACATTAGATCAATATTTAATATGTACACACCATTTTGTGGGCCTTTATCTCCTCTTCCTCTTGGGCTCAAGAGGTTTAGTCAATTGACGGAAGTCTGACGCTGCAGATTTTCCTTCAGCAGAACGTCCTGCCAGGAGCAGGCAGCGCCCTCTGCTGCGCCGGAGTATAACCTCAGCAGGCGCAACCCACAGGGGGCAGCAGTCTCACAGACAGCAGAGGCCCAGCTGCCCCCTGAAACACTGATTTAGTGTTTTTACTGAAATGAACTTCATGGCTGTATAATGTGACTGATCATACAAATGATTAGCAGGTGTTTACACTCAAAAAGTCAAAGCTAAGGGAATCAGAGCTCATCATTATTATGATGACGCCACTGTTTTCATATTCAAAACGGCACAGCAATGTCGTGGGGATCAGATCAAATCTCATCTCTCACTAAGCTGAACACGGCAAAACGGCACAGAGCTGCTTTATAAAAGGATGAGCTGCTCTGTGTAAACAGGAGGTCTCCAGCTCCTATGAAGCCGTTCAACAGCTACATCAGAAAAAAGGAACCAGGATCTTCTGCTTCTCTGTCGGGGTGAGACAGATAATATCCCTCAGAGTCACCCTCACTGCAGATGTTCTCAGTGTGAGATAAGAAAAGTCAAAGTCACTCTTGTGTACAGTTTTATTTCCTCCCACAAGTCGCTCAAACTGTTGTTTCTGCAGAACTGATTTCACAACAAAGAGGAGCCACTGCCCACTCACGTCCCTACTCATCACTTAATCATGGTTCACACTGGGAGTGAAGGGTGTGCCGGGCGGCAGATGTAATGATATTGAAGATGCTCACTCTGGATGGTCAAAATGTCGCCTGACGCAACAGCAGCCAGGTCACACTTAAAGAAATAGGAGCGAGGGGCGACCGTAGTAAGATGAGAGATGACTTGCAGAAAGTCACACAGCGACATGTGTTCACAGCCGCGCCACAGATAAGACAACTGCTCTCTATTGACAAACTCTCGTCTTTCCTGTCTCTTATAAACTCATTTATGGGAAATCCTGCATACCTTTAAAAGACGGTATTACTTTTATCATACACAAGCTAAAATTCACTTTAAGTGTATTTGTTCTACATATTTCAATGGACAACTCTTGATAAAAAAAATCTATACATATATTATTTAATTATTAAAGGTGCAGTGTGCAACATTCCATTCAATTTCTGTCACTTCTATCTGTAGGAACAGGATTACAAATCAAATATATACCGATATTTTTACAAATGTTTAATCACCTCACTGTATGACTTTATTTTTACAAGACCCTTAAATGAGCCCTTTAATGTATATTTACATCAGGAGCAGGTCATCCTATGGGGGCTGTTGTGTTTTTAAAACAATGGACGAACGTAACATCTTTTGAGCTTTAATGGCAACTGAGGGCTACCACAGGTTCCACATGCTCGAAAGGGAGGGTTGAGGTGATGGACACGACACACAACTTCACCAATAGATGTCACCACATTTTACACACCGCACCTTTAATCTAAAGAAAATAGTTTTGATTTTGCGTGCAAATCAAAAACAGGAAATAGAGTAAACCAAAAAGGGTCAATGATGTGAATCTTCTTGGAATTCCGTCTTGTTGTTTTTACAAAACGCTGCCGCCAGACAAAACAAACAAACAAACAAACGGTTGGAGGTGTAAACACACTCCACCCTGAACACCACATGCACTCATCGATGCTTCTCTCAATCCTGACACGTTTCTCAGAATCAGAATAACCAGAAACGCTTCAGTTAGTGAGTGTGAGACCAAGAGAACACAGCGAAATCAGTTCTGCTGAAACAGGCTGGACTTCTGCTAACTCTCCATGAGGTGCAGCACAGATGCCGTGAGATGAAGTCTGGGTGTGACAGTCGGACTCTTCTCCTCCGCCGTCATGTGACCGTGAGGTTCACACTGAAACTGATGAGCTGCTGTGTTGGTGCACCACAGATTTCACATCCTCAGCAGAAAGAAGACTAACTGGCACTTTGACACCAGACGAAGACGTGCATTAAAACATGGGCATCTTCAGCCCCTTTGACCTCTGACCTTTTCCATAGCGCCCCCCCCCCCCTTCCACACACATTCACAGACACACAATGAGCAGGAAGTCACTGAGCAGGTTTCTTCACATCCACACTCCATATGAGTTTCTCGGTATTGGAAGGGTTAAAATTTACAACCAGAAACAGGCCTGCTGCAAACAAGGGGGCGCTGCTGCTCACAGTGGTGATGGATGAGGGGGGTGATTTGTGGGGTGTTTATGTTTGCACTTTGCTGTCTCCAAGCTAAGCCTGGGTCACAGCTTCACCATCCTGCAGCAGAGGTCACAGATACATCACATCATTCGACGTAAACGAGTTTACAGTCAAACAATTAGACGATAAAGGATATAAAGGTGCATTAAGCAACTTAAAAAATAAAATACCAGTTTAATGCCATTGAGTGAACAGGTTGTTACTAAAAGTAACAAATGAGATTACCCTAGTGACTTGTTTGCCCATGAGCCTGAATAGAATTGAATAGAATATAAATATAGCTTTATTCTAATTGTATAGAAATACAAGATTTCAAATGCTTCCTAAAAAGTCCTTAAATAAAGATAACAACATAACATACTTACTGAAATAAGGTAGAAACATAATAACATATACCGAATCCCATATGACCCATTATATATATATGAGTGCAAAGGCAATGGAACAAATGAATGGAAACATAAATGGTGGTCATGACAAGTGTGACATGTATGAGTGTACGTGTGACCTCACTCTCCAGTGCATGGTCCTAAGTGACCGCGTCTTCTTCTTCTTCTTCTTCTTCTTCTTCTTCTTCTTCTTCTTCTTCTTCTTCTTCTTCTTCTTTTTCTTCTTCTTCTAGCTCTGATGCAGCAGCAAAGAGTCCACAAACAAACTCCATGTCAGCCCCATTATATTAAACGAAGCTCACACACGCCTGAAGTAACACTGGCCAACAGCTCCGCAGCTGCCAGCGGGAGAAAAACAAAGAGAAAGAAGAAGTGTTGCTGTGGTCGGCAGCGTCCAGTAAATCATTCGCCGTGTCCACACTTGGTCCCTATCAGTGGGGACCACGCCGAGAGAGCCCCCATGGCATTAGGCCAGACACTCCCACGATGGAGGCTGGAGGTGGAGGTGGTGGGGAGACGACTGAAATCAGATTGCAGCAGTGAGTGTGGAAAGACAGGGAGAGAGAGAGTTTGGGGGAGGGGGGGTGTCGGAG
>JAFBJT010109048.1:9618-28990 GCA_016785325.1 Chascanopsetta lugubris
CTGCTGTATCCGTCTGTTGTGGAGCTGCTGATGTGAGGCCTGTCATCTCGCCTTGTTCCTCCGTCTCATTCCGCTGACTCCGAATCACTCAGTCACAGCTTGTTTGTGCGAGAGACGTCGTTTTGTCAAATTAAGAGCGGAATTAAACGATGATTGTCTCCACACAAAGACTCACAGGCACACGATCGTCGTTGTTGATGTTCTTGTTGTTGTTGTTGTTGTTGTTGTTGAAATGATACCGAGCGCTCCGCCGGAGGGATGTTGTTGAAACGACAGATCGGTACGAGCGCAGCTTGAGGCTCGATGACATCGACGGTTTCCAGGAATCTCTGTCAGAGACGTGGAGGCTGATGCAAACGGGTGCGTGGTAAATGCAGCGTGTGTTCCGGCAGGAAGAAAAGAAAAGATTGCTGCTGCTGCTGCTGCTGCTGCTGCCGCCGCTGCTGCTGCTGCTACCTGCTGCTGCTACCTGCTGCTGCCTGCTTTCACAAGTGATGGCAGAGCGATTCACGACACCGCAGGGGGTCTTTGTCCCGTCAAAATAAAATGCTGCTTTCAAACTGCACCTTTGATTCTTCAGAGAACGCTACATTGTGTGCTTCAGATTCTTCTTAGAGACTGAATCAGACAATGGCTGTGTCTTCCCCGTGTCAGGATGACGCCTCTGCTGTGTTTTATTACAAAACTCCATGTTTGTCTCTCCGACATTTGGTTGGATTACACAAAAAAACCACTGCGAAACCCCTTGATGGGAAACTGGGGCACGTGTCAGGGAGAAAACGAAC
The DNA here is from genome assembly GCA_016785325.1 of Chascanopsetta lugubris. NCBI lineage: Eukaryota > Metazoa > Chordata > Actinopteri > Pleuronectiformes > Bothidae > Chascanopsetta > Chascanopsetta lugubris. The sequence continues at coordinate 10,404 of JAFBJT010109048.1, forward strand.
ACATTCGATTGTATTTTATTTAGTTCAAAGATCTTTTCATTTCTCTTCTCTTCATTTTCTTCTTCTTCTCCTTGGATGCGGGAGGAGGGCTTTCACAGGGCATTGACGGGCCAGTTCATTGAGTGATTGTTCACACAAAATTGAAACGATAAAAAAACCCGACTGAATAAATGACCATGACATTTGGCAGAGGGATGGTGGTTGTTGGGTTGTTTCACTGAGACAGGGGACTTTAATGCTGGATGCCATTTTAATGAATTTGCAGGGAACGGGGGCGAAAAAGTAAGGACTCACTGGAGAATCTGATTTGTACAATTCTGTGAAGCCGGATCAAACTCAATAAGGGAACAGCTGCTGCACGGGAGGAATGTGCTCTGGGTGCGATTCCGCTGGTGGGCCCGTGTTTTTACGGCCAGCAGACAAACAGCAGCGTTATTGGGTCTGCGCTCTGCAGTTTGTCTGCGTGAAGACGCCCGGATGATGAAGTTAACCTGGACCATCCGACACACTCGTGTGTAGTAATTGTGTGAGCTGACAGACCATAATGATCACTCCCGCCCCCCCCCCTCTTTATTTTTTCTGCCCGTGTTCATAAATTATCCAGGCGCAGTGATTTATTACAGGCTGTCACGGCGGCGCTGAGCGCGCTGCAGCAGCCTCTGCAACAAACGCGCATTTACATGTTACATGTTATGCGTGGGGCGGGGGGGGGGCTGTGTTGTTCTCAGGAGGTCTCGTTGAAGAGTAACGCTCAGTTAATTACTGCCATTATTTCTCCTCCAGAGATAAAGGTCTCCTCAGTCGGGCTCAGGTTATTAAAAAGCGGGCTGTTTGTCTCAGTGATTTATTACAGGCTGTCACGGCGGCGCTGAGCGCGCTGCAGCAGCCTCTGCAACAAACGCGCATTTACATGTTACAAACCAAGTTTACTCAGTGATGCTCCGTACTCTCCCATTGTGATGACTCAGCTGTTTTTTTTTTGGGGGGGGGGGGGGGGGGTGGTTGTTGTGAGGGGGGGGGGGGGGGGGGTTCATGCCGATTTAAAACGCAAACTCCCTTGTGTGTGTGTGCGTGTGTGTGACCTGCAGCTGTGATTGGTTGACTGTAATGACACTGGAAAAAACCAGCGGCTGTTGTGAGGGAGCTTGTGGAACCAGGCGGCAGCGTCAATTTAGACAGAGGAGGAGGTTGTGCATCATGCAGAGCTGGAACCACTGTGGTGGTGGTGGTGGGTGGGGGTGGGGGGGGGTGGCGCGTGGGGCGGGGGGGGGGCTGTGATGTTCTCAGGAGGTCTCGTTGAAGAGTAACGCTCAGTTAATTACTGCCATTATTTCTCCTCCAGAGATAAAGGTCTCCTCAGTCGGGCTCAGGTTATTAAAAAGCGGGCTGTTTGTCTCCGTGTGCGGTGGGAGGAGCGAGGGTGCGATTTAGCCGGACCCCTCTGCACTGTGGGGACCACGTGCTTCACTTCAGACGGCGAAGGAGCTCAGCCACCGCAGTGTGTCCAACATACTGGACACAAGACACTTGTCACCGTCAATGTTTGGCTCTTTGGACGGGAGTATTTTCCTTTACACCACGTTTATTGTTTTTGCACATAGTTTTCTTGCGAAAACAGATTCAGTGTAAGACGTCACCCGCACACGAGCGTCTGTGGTGGGGGACGGACAGAAGTGGTGGGTTGGGCGACATCGTCAATCGGCAATGACGAGACTTTGAGGTGAAAGGACGTTGAAATGTGATGTCGTGAGAAACCGCGCACACCTGCTTCTAACGATTGTATTTTGTAATAAGATCGCAGAGAGAGAGGGAGAGAGAGAGAGAGAGAGAGAGGGAGAGAGAGAGAGAGAGAGAACAGATAATACCTTACATTCATGGCGGCAGAAACCACGGTAGCTTACACTGTCTGGTCCTTGTGCACTTTAACATTCAGTGAACCCCGTGTTCTCTCTGAACTTTCCAAAAGTGTCTGCAGATACTTTGCTGCATACAAATCCCACTGAAATATTCCAAAAGGTCAAAAGGTCACACTCGTGTATGTGAGATCACACCCACACAATCTTTGAAATGTGCATATGTTTAATTCATGGCTGTGATTCTTTTTTGGGCAGTGCATGTTATTTTTATTCTACTGATGTTTGAAACTGTGCATATTTAAGAGAGTAGAGTATGAGCGTGACACGGTGTGATGCTTTTAGCCGATTCAGCGGATTTGATTTCATTCAGAAAATGTCACCTCATCAAGGTCAAATCCACAAAACGGTTTTATTCGCCACAAAAACGATCAACCCACGATCGTATCCTTCAACGAGAGCAGAACAGAGGAGCACCTTGTTCTTTTTTCAGCGACTCAGCGCTTTGTGGAGACAACGTAACAACGACAACAACGTGAATAAAACTGTTTCATTACAACCTCTTCAGGACATCTCACCGAGCACCGGTGTCTGAGGGGAAGGTGAAGAGGAGGCGGGGCGACACAACATGAAGTATTTATGATTTTAATGCAAAACAGCGACAACACCTCCCTCCAGAACGCCTCGAGTCGGAAGCCTGTCCAGTTGACATGTTTTATTGAGGAGATTTGAATACATGATTCATATCAGGTGCACGAGGGACACACAACTTCGTATCTCATCCATGTGTTTGTGCTGCCTGACAACAAACCAGGACGACGGGAGATTATAATGCACGGTGATGAGACACCGACACTTCATCTTCCATTAAGGTCCAAATAGAAGGCCACCTTCTATATATGCACAGTGTGTTGTTTATGCCTGGCGGGTGAAGGGAAAGGTAACACATATGAATGACAGTAAAGGGGCGGAGTCCATTAAAAGGGGTGGGGCATTCAACATTGTATTTCTTCCTTTGTCAAAACACACCTTTTTTTTAACCTTATCAGATTAATGTTTTGTATTTTAGGCTTTTCTGTGACTGTGTTGACACATCAACATTGTATAGTGCGATATGCTGATTTTGACATGATATTCATTAGTAATATGACGGATTGAGAGAATGTTACGCGTCGTCAAATGTGTCAAGTTAGTTTTTGTTTCCCCGTTTAGTTATTCACATTTGGCGTCATTTCCTGTTTTATTTTGGTGAGCCTTTTTTTGGGGTTTCCTGTCCGTCCACACTCTGTCTGTCTTGTCAGCGTCGCGTCTGATTCCCTGATTCTCCACACCTGTGGTGATTCCCTGAATGTCAGCACCTGGCCCTGGTTCCTTCTCCCCTACTGAAGCTCTCCTCTCCCTCTGTCTGCCGCCAGTGCCTTGTTTTTGTTGTTGTCGGTGGCGTCGGCGTCGTAGGCGTCGTCACATCATCGTTGTTGCGCTCACCCATGCCTCATCTTTTCCATGTTTGTTCTGAGAACCTGATTCCTGGATTTTCCCAGCGCCTCTAGTTTTTTATTACCTTCCCTTGTCAAGTATATTTTTTGTTACCATGACTGAGATCCTGGTTTATCCAGTGCTTTTTGGTATTTCATCCCATCTCCTCGTTTTGAATGCCCTCGAGCATGTTTCTTTTTGAGTTTGAGTTTCGTTTGATAAATATTCTAAAACCTTTTTGAGTGTCTGCTGCGTTTGGATCCGTGCCTCGTGTGCTTAACCCGAGGGGTGGTGGTAAAAGTTGCATTTTGCAGCTTAGAAACTTTTTCCTCCTTGACTTGAAAAATAAATAAATGCAATGATGTGCATTTATGAGAAAATTCACATATGGTTGTCACAGATGGTCACAACTCGAGATTTAGTACATCAGTGAAAAACAGTGGGACCTACGAAGGAAACGGTCCTGAGAGACTCAACTTATGACTTGAACGTCATGACAGCATTTGAGCTTAATTCTAAACTTCTGAGAACATGTGGAGATTTTTGTCTGATTTGCACGAGGTGAAGAAGTCCTCCTCTGATCCATAGATCTAAACTGCCCAATGTCATCAACATGATCACAATACAAATTGCACAATGAACCCCACCACCCTGCAGATTTACACTCTACATAGTAATGACAGATTCACTGTAAATGAATGATCCTACGCTTCAGAACAACCAGGCACCGGGAAAAGAAATTACAATTGTATGAGAACAGAATGGATCAAATCAATAGCCGCATGAATACAAAGCTCCAGTTTACAGATTAAACATGATGCACAGTGTGATGCAGTGTTCTCACTTTGGTTAAATATTCATTGTCCCTGCAGCGAGGGCTCGTCCAAGATTCTCCCAGAACCATGAAACCAATTCACGCCAACTTGGACCAGACAGTCGTCTTGCACAGTTGTTGTTTAATAATGAAGTGAGGCCATTTGGTTCATTTATAATTCATAACACAATGTGGAATAACCTGGGGCCAGGCCTTGGCTCCAAATATGTGAAAATCAAACAACATCTGGGAGTTTGAAATTGTTGGGATTGTTGTGATTTGACATTTCGCTCCAATTGATTGTCTATATTTTGTTTTATTGTTGTCCTGACACCACGCCACTGCTACACCCGCCAATGGGATGCTGGACGTTAAACCCCAGTCTCTGGTGGTGGGACATTGAACGTCTGCCATCAGGCTCAGCCGCAGCGCCCCCTGGTGACTGCTGCGGTGAATGGTCGTATTTTGTTCTTTGTCTTTTGATAATAGTCCAGAACCAAACAGCCTGTGGGACTCGTTCATTTGTGTCGTGTGGGATGTCTAAAAGTACACGATACGCTGCCACAGAGAAGCAGGAAGTCCGGGTCGTCAAGGGATCAAAACAAAACGGACCGATGGGTACGAAAGACGTTACCCACGCAGTAAGTGAGGCGCACCTGTAACTCCAATCTGTTTGTTATTCCACCGTTCCATTCCCGACAGAAAGAGCGGAGAATGCGCAGCAGAATACCAATGGAGCAGGGGAAGTGATTTGTTTGCCGGTTTGGGGAAAGGGCCTCGCTTCAAGGCTCTTTGTGGAGACTGAATTAACACACATTGTGAGCTGCCCATTGAGACGCCCGGGGACAAAACGCCCGACCATTCGGCTCCGCTCAGCCATTTTATACCTCGCCACTTCCTCTGCCTTGTCCTTCCTTCCTCGGTCAGAATTGCTGCCATTAGTGCGCCTGTTGTCTAGAGACAGCGGCAGCGAGGAGGGAGATGATGGTTTCCCATCATCGGGCATCAAACGCCACTGGCAGAAGTACGGCACGTTGTTTAGTCATTTCTTTTCGTACACGTCATATTTACAGATTCTGTATATAATTCAAAGCTTTCTGCATGTGTGTGTGTGTGTGTGGGTGTGTGTGTGTGTATTTATAATGTACGTATGATGTTGAGATGCAGTCGCTGCAGGAAGGAGACGACTGTGCAGGCTTTGCCCTAAATATTGCCTTCACCCCTCTGGAGACTCACTTCCGGGAGATGTGGAAGTCTGTCAAAAGGCTCACAGGGTCCCCAGGCGAATTGACCTACTTGTTTCTTTTGCGAGGCAAACTGTGGAGACGGTGAGAGCAATGGAAAAGTGTTCACGACTGTAAAGCTTCCAAACACTGCCGCCAACACGAGGAGGATAAAAAAAGAGTGTGTTATTTTTGCCAAAAAACTGAATTCATTAAAATGAGGCATCACGTTATGAAGTGACGTCCCACAGCACAATATAGGGGAATTGTGCAATATACTTGGATTTTATATAAGGTATTTATATGAGCTGCTTCCTTCCAATTAGGCTTGATGTGTACTTTCTTTAGCGGGAGTGTCAAAAATACGGCCCGGGGGCCGGAACCGGCCCACCAGAGGCTCCAATCCAGTCCGTAGGATGATTTTTCAAAGTGTAAAAATAACGGAAAAGATGTTGAGATGTTGGTTTATTGCCCTGCACTTTCTATACCGGGACACTAGGCGGAGCCTGTGGCGCTCGGAATTGGTGAGTGGCAAGTACATCACATCGCTGGACTTCTGACACACTGGACACTGATGCACCGACAACAACCGCTTTTGAATGGGAATAAAATGGTTCCTGCAACAGATCCCTGTGGAACCCCACGGTACGAAAGTCCACGGCACCTCAGAGCACATCATAGACAACTTATCATAGGCGACATATAGGAGAAGATTATAGCACCTCTGCCCTTGGACCAAAAGCATGGAAGTTAAGGTTAACAATAAACTTCACATAATATAGGTTCTATGGGAATAATCTGCCTGGATCACCATGGAGAAGAAACCTTTAAGAAACATCCAACACGCAACTTAGAACCCTATCTACTTCTTTACCTCATGTCTCGATCCCTAAATAAACTCTTTCTGGAATCAATTCTCTGACCTGAGTTGTGGTTCATAGCTGGTGACTCACACCATCCACTTCAATCCTTCCTCACACCCTCCTCCTAAGGAAACAAGCGGAGGGCTTTCTTCGTGACATAAAGTGAAGTCCTTAATGCAGGTCCACTTTAGTCCAAGTACCTCTGGTTCTGTAGTTTGTTAACGAGCAGTTGCCTCGCCAGTGTCGTATGATGATGAAGCACTGTGTGTCCAATAGGATGACTTGAGGTTTAACAGAGAGGGCTATCCAGTACTTGTAGCCTGTGGTGAGGAGCGTCGTCGTCAAGAGAACTGGAGCGGAAAGATGCAGAGTATGATTGATGGCTTCAGGAGGTTTGTTTCACTTCATCACTCCGGGCCGAGGAGCACGTCTTATTTTGAAAAAGCCACTGTTGTCTCACACCATTAATCAGCGGCACAGTCCACATTAGACTCTGCTAATGTGCGCACAACACAACCGCGCTGCTCGCCGCTGCCACACAGAGGTGTTGGATTTTCATTAGCGAGGTGTCGCGCGTCGGGCTGCGATCGGTTATTTAGTAAAGGCTGCGGCGTAACTTGGGTGCATTAACCGCGTAGGTGCTTCGTCTAAATGTCACACCTCTCGGGAAAGTGGAGAGGTGGCACTTAATGGCCCCTGAGGGACGATCAGTCAGTGTCGAAAACTGTAATTATGCCCCCCCCACACTTGATTGGAAGGCAATTTTGCATTATTTGACCAGGTGGCTTTTCCAGTCGGCGCGGTGCGTTGGGACGCTCACGCCTCTGAGATCTTAGCGAGAAATGAAGACGCGCACATGCTGAAATCGTTGGTCCGCGTCCTGTTTGTGCCGCGCTGCCTGTCACTGCCGCTCTACTATCTGTGCCAGTGGCTGCTTGTTTCAGAGGATGGGGGTTGGTTCCTTTTCCTCAAAGCAGAGACTCCCTCGGTCCCATGTACATACACTCACACACACACACACACACACACTCTCTCTCTCTCTCTCTTTCTCTCTCTCTCTCTCTCTCTCTCTCTCTCAGTCACACACACTCACCAGATCCAGACAGTTCATACAAACAGCGAGCGAGAGCCAGTCGACGTTGCCCTTTTGGTGCAAAGAGTGGAAGCAGCAAAGATCGTAGCGTCAGAGGAGGGACGGAGAAAGGGAGAGCGAGCGGAGGAGAGTGGAATAGATGAAGGGAGGGAGGGCTTAGTGCCAAATAAGCTGCCCCCAACACCCCCCCCCCCCCCCCCCCCCCCCCCCCCCCCCCCCCCCCCCCCCCCACCCTGCCCCTGACCCCCACCCCCTCTTCCACATCTTAGTCCGTGGCCATCGGAGCACAGCGTGAGCTCTGGTGCGCATTCCCAACATGCACACCTGTAAGCTCTCCTCCGCTCGTCCATTCGCTCACTCACTCGGGGACGGGGCAGGTTTGCGACGTTGACGGCGGCGGAGGGAGAATTACATGATGCGATCAGACTGAGCCGAGGAGGCAGAGGGAGAAGAGGAGGAGGCAGAGGAGGAGGAGGAAGCGACATCACAGCCCCACATCACAAGTAAGGTCTGCATTCTCTTTTTCCTCTTTTACCAAATGGACCAACAGACTCATAGAGAGAGAGAGAGAGAGAGAGAGAGAGACTGTCTTTGTGCTCCGCCGGGTCTGATGTGGAGCTGAGGTCCGACACAGATGAGCGTGTCCAGCCATCTGCTTTCTCTCTGCAACTTCCTCCGACTGGTGCCGATGTCTTGCGTCTGTCTTTAGTCAAACTCGGACTTTGATCTGGATGATCATCTTCCACAAAGACCAGTCGATGAGCTCACTGACGTGACTTCTGTTCCGTCACTCTCTTCTCGGCACTTCTCAACACGACTGATGGGGAAGTCCTCTTGACATGAGACCTTTGATGAGTCCGCACGCTGCGAGCCGGGTGAAGGTGGTTCTCGAGACCTGCGTGGGCTTTGGTTTGTGCGGAGCTCCAACACAACACTTGATTGCCCGCTGGTCTTGTGGATCTGCACCTCTGCTCTCTGAGCAGTCATACGACACTCGGTGCTGTGTCACTGCATTGTGTGTGTGCAAATGCATAGAGGTGTGTAACATTCACATTAGAGTACGTCACTCGACTTATTTCAATGAATCACTCGACAGAAAAAGTAACATGCATCCGATCACTTTGGCTCCTTGGTTTTCGGCTTAAAACGACATAAACAAATCAAAGTAAAGCGTACAGACCAATCACACTCTGTTCATCATTATCGTAACACTACCAATGCAATATCAATATCTCTTTTTTCACATTTTTGCACAGCAAGTGGATGATTCAAGGTCTTTGGGCATCAAAATATGACCATGCATACCATCCTACCCACCTTCCTACCCACCCATATATCTACCTATACACTACTTATCGACCTACCGACCAATCCATCGTTACTTTGTGTCAGGACCCGTGTACCACCCGTCCAGGTCGCATGCTATTTGTCGTGCCTAGTCGCTAGTCGACCCCATTCGAAAGTGCGCAAGTGAAGCTACGCCCTGGTTTTTATTTAAAGTTGATAGACGAAGTAAATGATCATTTGAGTTTGATCGAAAAATGACGCTTATAAATAAGAAATGTGGCGCTGGGCGGACGCTGCGTTTATCGAGATATCTTCCACATTTCTTACCTTTTTACAAAACGGGAAAGTTGACTCTGGACCACATTTCCCATGACACTGCGAAAATCTCGCGGGAAGTTGTGGCGGGAAAGCTGCTAGGAAGTGGCAGAGGGAGAAAGACAGTGAAGGAGCAGGATCTACGGGAGCGACATGGCGGAATGTTGGAGCGATTTGGAGCGTTTGTTTGGGTAAAGGGAGGAGAGAGAGGCGGTCCATTTATTCAAGCGCCTGGATGAGGAGGGTGACGACTATTTGTCCACTTCTTCACCGGAGGCATCGGAGAGTGACGAGGTGGACGATCGACGATCCTTCTTTCGTCGTTGATGATCCGAGGTAAGACAGTTTCACGTCTTCACCCTCTTTTTGAATATGTTTATACATATGTGTAGATGTGTGCAGTAGATCGGGGGAGAAATTTACACGTACATGTGTTTTTTTTCATGGACTCTGTGATGCACGACCAAAAAGAGGGCAAGGGAGGAGGAGTCACACCGGGTCCAGATCACCACCGGCTCAGCCCCACCAGTGCCCCCACACACAAGCTGGTCCATGCCCCGGAGACCACCAGGAGCCCAGGTGAATCCCCGCGCCACATTTTCAATTGTACCTTGGCCCTTTCACCATGACGACACTGAGCCACAACACCAACAAATATGCTGCAATCCAGCAGGAGATGGGGAAAATGTACACTTGGACTGATACAGATGTCGAGGGGCTTCATGCATTCATGGGGCTCCTTATGTCAATTTGCTTTGATGTCTATTATGATGTCACCCTTTGTATGTCATATTTGCTCCATTTTGAATTCTGGGACTGCGAGAATGATGTACGTAACCTGTTTTGAAAATATGCTGAAAGACAAAAAAAACGCCTGATCATACCTGCTATTTTTGGTCAATTCTTACATGTAGTTTTATTCAATCTCAGTTTTACCGGTGAATCTTTACAACTTGTAACAACATTTTTAACATTCAAAACAATCCATCCAGCGTGTTTGTGTGTCATTTTGTAAAAATATTACACATTTTGAAAAACAAATGTATGAATCGTGTGTATTTGTGGGTCCAAAATGCTGATACAGTTGCTCAAAGTGAATCGAACAACAGTCTAGACGTCTCGGTGAAGTTGTGCTAGAAAAGATACCAAACCAGGGCATGGTGGACAATTCTTTCTGTGAATAATATAATGCTATCTCTCAAATCTGACATTTCCTAGAGTTGTTGTTTAGTGATTCGGTTCCAAACATGACCAACTTTTCAAAGTGACATAAAAGAATACAGAATCCAAGAACACATCGTTTCACCAACATTTCTGTCCTCTTTAAAGTCTCGCCCTTCAAGTGAATGTGGAGGATAAGACACTGTAACTTCCCCTGAGTGAACCAGAGAGTCATTCAATTACATTATGAGTCCAAAGTGACTTTCTTACAAGTTGAGGACAGGGGATGTGTGTGTGTGTGTGTGTGTGCTGTTTGTGGGAGGAGTCCACCGGCCCGAGGGGTCACATAAGCCAAAGTGACCCGGTGCACACTCAGTGGTCAGTCCATGAGCAGGTGGCGGCGGCTCAGATTTGAGGCAGCGAGCAGCTGCGCGTTTCCTCAAATCATCAGCCTGGAAAACTGCTTCCGAAAGAGAAAGAGAAAGGGAAGAAACGAGCCGAGGGACAACGCGGCCCTGCACGTATAGATGTTTTCAATTGGACGGGTGGATAGAAAGGGTCAAAGGTCAGTTTTTCCTCTCATGATGAGTGATGTGACTGTCTCCACGACACAAGTAATTCCTGGACCACACACACACACACACACACACACACACACACACACACACACACACACACACACACACACACACACACAAACACACACACCAGACAACTGCTTGAGCCGAATGGAATAAACACATAAATACACAACCTCGCCACAAACAACATCAACACAATGAGTGACCTCCGACCTGCTCCCTCCATCATGAGCTGCAGCATCAGGCTGTGAAGGACAGACTCAGAGAGCAGCCGTGTGGGTGTCTTCAACTTAATGAGACTCACTGACGATGACTATTTTTAAAGTTTGTTCTCTCGGGAGAAAAACACTTTCACATATTGACGTCGGTGAATTGCTGGTAATTAAGTTGGTTGCTAACGGAAGCTGCAGGGCGTTTATATATATATATATGTATATATATATATATATATATATGGTAACTCAATCAAAGGCCATTCATCTCCTCTGTGATTGTGCTCAGCGCTTGTAGCTGTGATTGTTTTGCCTGTAATTTCATTTGTGTGGGATGATAAGATCCGCTCTCCGTCTCCTCCCCCTTCTGTATGGATTCGATCACCTGACACTGACGCTGAGCAGACTCGCGCTATACTGACCTGCCATCAGTGTGTGCCACACGTCCGCTGCGCGCAGAGGCTACGGCCAGAGTATTCTGACCTCAAGGCAAAACGCCGAGCGTCTCCATTAGTTGCAACTACTTACGCAGATCTGCAGGTTCCGGCTTTGATCAGGAGAATAATTGGATTAAGCTAATTACATGCCCAACAGTATTCTCCGCTCCATGGCGTACACACAGTGATTTTTGATGGAACTGATTGTCACTCGCCTCTGGCTGCTGATTTATATTCTGTCGTACGAGCGCAGCAGCTCCAGCGCGCTGCTATAAGCATCTTAACATAATTATTGCTCTGATTACGTTCATATTTAGCGAATTGATGCCGCCATGACGAGACATGAATTTTGATGACTGTTTATCGCCTTGAGACAAACAAGCACATCATTATTTACTCCGTCAACGGATCCGGTATGTAAAGCAGCACAGTGATGGGAATCAGCTTCAGCACATTATTCATATATGTATATGTATATCTATACCTATATCTATATCTATATATATATGTATATATATATATATGTGTGTGTATGTATATATATGTATATATACATACACACACTTGTATAGAGGCTAATGGTTCAAAACCACTGAGTACACTGTAGTGAGCATGTGTCTCATTGTTAATGCATTCAACAATTCAATATTTGCGTACTCTCATACATTGTGTAAAGTGTATTTATCAAGAGGTGTTTTTTTTTTTTAAGTCTAAATTCCTGCCTGACGTTGTTTTGATCAGTGTGTAAACAACATCAACAATTACTGCAAACTTTCCAAACCCTGCGCCTGCAGCACAGAGTGGGTTTGGGGTGAGACACGTCCACCGGGTCTTCACTTCCTCATCACAGCACCAAGCTTATGTTTCCCATTCAAATCAATATGTGTACAAGTTGATGCTAATCACCAATGCAGAGTGGGCTGTGGGTGGGAACCTTCTCCCACTGGGAGCTGTCAATTGCTTGGCTGGCACTGTGATCTCCGCTATACTCATCAACACATTCACACCCTCTGTACTTATAAATATCTGCACACTGGCAAGCTGCAGTTGCATATGTCATTATATTAGATACAAATAACTCTACCTTTCTTTCTTTAATTCATTTTAAAACAACTGTATATATATATATATATATATATATGTATATATATACTGTATATGTATTCTGCACATCCCTATATGACGGCCATTATGCACAATGACACAAAATAAAAAATGGATAATAAATAATAATAATAATAAATAAATGGATAGATGGATAGATAAATACATACATACACAAATTTTTACAAAAGAATTTAAAAAAAATGAATGAATAAATAAAATCACCATAGATTCTCGGTGCTCTACTCGCCACGAAACCAGTATCCCAGGCAACAGATAGTGTTGTGTCATATTGTACTGCATTATGTGAACATGTTGCGTATTCCACACAATGTAGATACAAAATGAGTGAGAGAGCTGACACCTTAAAGAAAGAGCAGTCGCTCTGAAGCCATTAATTATCACCTGAACACGCCACACTTGATAATCCAGCGCTTAGGCCTCACACTGTTGTCATCACACACACACACACACACACACACACACACACACACACACACACACATTAATGCGGCCATGCACATCAAGGCTCTATTAATTCAATTTGAATTTTAATGACGATCATTTTGATATAACATCTCAGCCTCAGCATGTGACACCTTTGAATCTACATCACCGGATCATTCATCACCCATCTGTCAAAGAGCTGATGACATTTCTCAGCGCATAAATAGATGCGGGCAGAATATTGATGGCTGGATGAAGGCAATTAAAGAGCCGGAGTGTGAAGATGAACAATCGCAGGGTGACGCTGAGGTCCCTTCATGGTGGATGCACCACAAAGTCGGAACGACTCCACTTTGTTTTCCTCTGTGCGTTAAGGTGAGGACACGCAGGCAGCATCATGAGATGTTGTTTGGAAATGATCCATGAAACTGAAGCTGAGGGCCATTCCTCCTCTACAATGACTCCATTTACATGCACACATATTTTTGGAATAGCACCGCAGATGGTAATGCAGCTAATACCCCCGCTCTTAAAAGGACGTTTATGGGAGGCGTCTCATTCTCCTCCATGTTCGCGTTATGCACAGATAAACAGCAGAGCCCAGAATATGGCTGACGCAGGTGATCAGGTGCATCCAAATAGTCTGTTTTTTTTATTTCTGAAAAATGGTTGAGATGGATTATTTAATGCTGCAATGGTGGTAAGAAGAAGAAGAAAAACGAGAAATGGAGGTCGGGCTGGTTCATATGTGAAAGTGAATGGACGGCGAGAAGTAGTGATTAACACAGTATTGTCATTTCAGGGATGAATGCTGTTCACCTCAGTCTGACCTCTTCATGGGGGGATCAGGGACATCGGCCTTGTCAGGGACGCGTCTCCACGTCCTGCACAATAGTAATGAAAGTATTAAAAATGACATTGGCAGAGATCGAAAATTGTAGTGTAATATATTTAGGGGGGAAAAATCTATCATATATTTTTCAATGTATTTAAAGCAGCATTAATTCATATATTGTTCAATATGTAGAGAAGATATTTCTAAACATATATATTTCAATACATATGACAATAACAAAAAAATCTAATATAAACTTGTTTTAACTTTTTATATTACTGTAACTGTCTCTTATAAGGTCATTTCTTTTGCAATTTTGCTGTTAAATTGATTTAAAAAATGAATGAGAAATGAGTATATGAATATATTGGATCTTCATATAATAAATATTTGCCCTGCGAGGGACCTGAGCGCATTCACGTGTGACTGGAGTCAGAACAAAAAGCCACAGAGGTGACGCAGAGTTGATGAGAAGAAGAAAAGGATCCGTGGCATACGAGCTGTCCTCCTGGCACCGTCTCCTCCACTCAGCCCTGCACAATGTAACGGGCAGTTTATACGAATGTGTTGTGAAGGCGGAAAATATGTCTGAGGGAGGATGGAGCGCTGGAGCTGCAGTTCATCAGTGAGGCCTTGGACTTTATCTGTAACATGTCCATTCAATGCGCCGTGCATGTCTCCATCCACCAGCCTCCTTCGTGTTTCTTCCTCTGGATCCTTTTAGCATCCTCACATCAAATCACAACTGTATACCCCCCCCCCCCCCCCCCCCCCCCCCCCCCGCCCTCACTGCACTGTGCAAGCTTTCAGAATGCACTCCTTTCATATGCCTTTCAGGAAACCAAAGCCAAGTGAATAGAGACACTCTCGCTGTCTGACTAGTGGACCATGTGACTCCAGTGTTTATGCCTCGGATAAACAACCCCCCGCGTTTATGCATCGCTCTCTCAGTTTCTCAAACATAGGACTTCATCTCTGAGCGAGAATTCCATTGGGGGGGTCGGGGCGGGGGGGCGGCGGGGGGGGTCGGTGGTGCTGTGACATTTTTTATGTGATTTATTCTATTGTCCCGAATCCTTTGGCCGTGGCAGCCCCTCCGCCCGTCCCCTCTCGCAATCAGCTCCCACAATCCAGGCCTTTGTTTTAGCGAAGAGAAGCAGCATTCTTCCAGAGGGATGACCTCCTCTGTCTCCGCAGGGGCAGGCACTGAGGACACGGCCGGACCCCGGGATTGGATAGCACCCACCCGCCGGATGCTGTGACTCTCGTGTGCGCTCGCCGGGGCAAGTTCCCTTTTTCAGAGGGAGGCTGAGTTGATGGATGCCCCACGTTCATCAAAGCGGAGTGTACCGAGGCTCGGCGGCGTCATCGCGCACCTTCGTCGTTGACCAAACACTGCGCAGGGAAGGCGGATCATCTGTCGTCTCTGTGAGTAACGCCTGATGGTTTTTGTCTTTTTTGAATTGCCCTTTATCAGAATAATATTGTGGTTTAATTCGCTTGAAATTGTGAGTCAGTCGTCTTTGATACCGTGGTGTTAAATAACAAGCACAACTAAATCGAAATCAAAATATTCTGAAACCAAAAATAGAAAAGTTTGGGGAGCACCTGCAGAGGAGAGGCAGACATGAAAGTTACTGAAGTGTAAAACTATTTCACAGAGATCTCATCCCCTCAATCCCTCCTGCATATTAAAGCTCCGAACCAGCAGAGCAGTCGGGCACCCGCTCCTGCGCTGTGAACCAGTTTGCAGGGATTATGCACACACCTATAGAAATGTAGGCAAATCATGGTGAAACGGTCACGATTCACCCATCCATCATTGGCTTCAGGTTGTCTCAGCGAGCCATACGTTATGTTCCTGTCAGGTACGTGCGGCAAGTGTTGCACTGACGTAATATTCAATCATTTCTCAAACAGCAACGCCTCCGCGTGATTCTTTAATGATGCAACTGTAATCACTCTGAGCGACATTCATCACGCGCTGCCCACAAATGAAAGCAATTATCATCATGCACCGAAAACCCGCCGAGAGTCAGTTTCTGTCCATCAGCAAACTTCAAACATCTCATCGTCTCAACCAGCGACTTGTGCTCTGGGCCTCAATCATCCCCACTAAGCTACTCGGGGAAAACTGCTTTACCGGCGATAATCAGTGGGTCATTATCATCAGCCTGTGGATCATGATCCTGAACGTTAGCCGCAATTAAACCTGGAAGTGGAAGCTGTGGCCAACGAGACTAATATCCAACCTACGATTTCTTTTCAAAGCGACTTCAAAGGACGATTATCCACTCTTGTGGATTTCTATTCATAAAATAAATACATGAATAACATGCATGATATGACGGATGATGTACAACATGTTGCTGTTCTGCCGTTTGTCGCATTCGTGCATGTTATGTTGCGCCGCAGAGGTGTGTTTACCTTTCCTCCTGTCACACCTTGTTGAACCACACGGTGCAAATTGAGTGTGACTTTGTGATTAGTGGGCGGCCGAGGCTCAGAAATTCTCCCGAGTCGACCTCTGACTATAAATACTTGAGTTATTTCGTTCCATCTGTGTTGTGGAGAACACACGTAGAGGGAAGAGGTGTCAAACTGGTTTGAGCTCCTACGCGCCAATTTGCTCGTAAGTGGGCGGGACCTGTGAATTCAAAGCATAATGACCTATAAACCACTCGTAATTGTTCCCCCTTGTTATAGTGCACAACGATACACGCTGAAGATGATACAAGCCTGAAAAACCTGTATTTGTCAGTCAAACTCCAAAGATGTTTAATGTGTCCACTTTTGGCCTCTGTAAAAAAAGATGGCGGTCCCCATAGAGAGGAGCCGCTCCTGAAGGAAATGTGCATGAATGGGCTCATCTCTAAAATCAGATAAGAGGTCAGAGTGAAATTGTTTTATAAGATTCTTTAAAAGTGACAAAAATGACCAGAATCTTACAGACTGCACCTTTAAAGATCTCTCTTTCTCCAAAACATATGCGCAACTTTGAGCAAGAACAGTTTTTCTGCTCCTCATTTTTCGATAATTCTGTCATTTTTACACTTTGCAAATCCTGCTAGCGGGCCGGACCGGACCCTCTGGTGGGCTGGTGTTTGGCCCACGGGCCCCATGTTTGACGCCCGTGATGTCACAACAGGGGGGAAAGTGCTAAACATGAGTGCATAGGCTCTGCTGAAGCTGTGGGTGGGGGGTTCCTCGGTGCTGAATCCTCGACCTGATCACGGTGCGGCACCGAGCCGACGGGTCGACAGGGCGTGGTCCTTCCTTTAGTAGGTCGAGTTCTGATCGATCCGTTTCCCACGTCGTGGCGTCTGTACCTGTCTTTTCGTCGGGCGCACTGTTGCTCTTCAGTCGGTGCATCTTTCATCAGGCGGTCCCGCGCTATGGATCTGCCCCCCCCCCCCCCCCCCCCCCCCCCCCCCCCCCCCCCCCCCCCCCCCCCCCCGCGCTATGGATCTGCCCCCCCCCCCCCCGCCCCCCCGCCCCCCGCAGCAGCAGCAGCCCCAGCCATTTGACTGTCATTAGCACTAACAACATTCGCATGGATTTCCCAGCCGAGACCGGATTTGAAAAGACGCGTCTCCGAGAGGTTTGATATCAAGAGAGGCCTATTTATAGTTTTCGGCAGCCAAGTCTTACATCTTAAACAAGCAGTGAGAAGCTCTCTATGGTTTTGAGAGAAGCTCCCGGCAGCGACTTTCCACTCCTCCTCCCTCCATCACGCATCTATGATCCACGACTGTCATCGCTCTGTATCTGTTTGCAGTGTTAACCGGCAGCTGCGCACAGTATTCGCTCCAACTGTGGCACATTTTGACGTGGAAATGTGGAATTTTTTTTTGAGACGTCTGTCGGTGAAGCTGAAGTATCACAACGAGATGTGCCTGCTTTGTCCAAGCCCCGCCCTTTTGTCAGAACGCAAGCAAGATACACTCTTAAATGGAATATCCCTGACATCCTACACACTGCACCTTTAATTTAATTCAATTCGTTATTTTGAATGTTTTAAAAAACAAAAAAAATGTGATCAAATAAACAATTTGCCTGAGGTTCACAGACACACACAATAGAATAATACAGTCACACATAAGAGTCAAAACATTATCAAAATATTCAAATATAAAACAAATTGCATCATAATCATCGTTACAAAAGTAACAGAGGTGTTAAGAGGAAGAGTTTAAACGGACCAGGGGTTGGAGTGGTCGTCGCTGGTACAATCCCAGCCCTCAACATTCCACATGTCGATGCCCTTTAGCGTAGCTACAGGCTGACAGTCTGTACCCTGTTCGTATGAAGAAAGCCATCCCATAATTATCTCTCCGCTCCTTGAACGTAATCGAGTGATGACTTCTGTCGCGGGGATTCCCAAGGATGAAATCGGATTGATACGGTTCATAAAAGCCGACATTTGATTTTGGTTTGAAGTTCAGTCGTCTTCTTTGAATTTCTTCAGATGCATCGATCCGAAAATGAAACGTGTCCTGTTGAATTCCATGATTTGTCGTCATTCCCAAGTGGAGGAGCGGCCGGGGCGTGTGAGCGGCATTTCACGAGCGAAACGCCAAATCAGCAGAAGGCCGTGCGCCAAATAGAGCAGCGTTTGATCACACAGTCGCAGCATTGTGCCCGAGCAGACACAAGTTTCCTGTGTCGTCAAATAATGATCCTGAGTCAGTGAATGTGCATCGGGGGTCACTTCTGTGTGACTGACCTTTGAGCAAACAGGTTGTTGATTGTTGCTCTGCTTATCACACGTGTGTGTGTTTTATGTGGGATTTGATCAAAGAAAATGAAAAAAAAAACAATGTTAGTTGTGAATGGAACTCGTGTATTTCCGCTGGTCACAGCAGGGGCCCCCCCCTCCCACCCTC
>JAFBJT010109048.1:36745-51024 GCA_016785325.1 Chascanopsetta lugubris
AGACACGTGCAGTAGAAGAGGCAGGTTCACTCTGTTGGTAACAGACAGAAGTGAAAGAAATGGTGAATCCATAGGAGGACGCCCGCTGATATTCACTCTCATCGTTTTCTAAGGACCATAAAAATAAAGTTTTAAATTCAAAGCCAGGAGCGGCTGTGTTTGCTGCGGCGGCTGCAGGTGACGCGGCGCATGAGGCTGAACTGATCACGGTGACGTTCCAGCGCCTGAGAAGACAAAGTGTGAAATCATTTCAGATTCAGAACCTGAGAGTCAAACCCTCGAGATGCCTCGCGGCTCATACGTCCAGTTACAAACCAGGACGAACCAAACCTGCGCCAGAGTCCAGAGTGGCTCCCCTCTACGCTCATACACACTGGACCTTTAAAGACTTTAAAGCCAACAACTCATCCGAGACCTGGAAGAGGCAAATGCACTGAATCCATCTGCCAGCGCTCAGGGGTCACATGACCCAAACCCGAGCCAATGACGAAGTGACGGAGGCTGCAGCTTTGTTTAGTCGCATTCATGGAATCAAAACTCAGTTGAGTAGAATCTGGATCAGCAGTTAAACTCTGGTGTCGTGTTTCAGGCTCAGCTCCCTTTTCTTTCCCCTGTCTCCTTTTTTTAATATGCACTTTCAATCAACCCCCACCCCCCACCTTTCCTCCATACGGCCTTTCACTCCCACTCCCCTTCTCTATCTCCTTCTCCTGTGCTATCATCTGTCTCCATCTGTTCCTGCCCCCCCTGCCCCCTCCCCCCTGCCCCCCTCCCCTTCTCGCCCTGTCACTGCTGTCTGTTGCCATTACTCTCCCTCTCTAACTGCATTAAAGCTCCTGTCAGTCGTCTCCAGACTCCGACCCGGCCCGTCGGATGAGCAGCGCCGGCCTCCATTGTCAAGGTCAGGGGATCCAGGTTCTGTGATTTGATGGTGAGATAGATCCTTCCCCCGGCAGAGTGGGCGGAGCCTGGGGGCAGGGTGTGTCCGCGTCCAATCAGAGCAGACCCAACCACGGTGCGGCTCGGTGTGGGGGCTCAGCTGCCGTGGCTTTAACATCGAACTGGACTCTGAAATCTCCGTCTGTATAGATTCTTCTCGTGAATCATAAATCAACTCTTCAGCTACTTCACTGGTCCATTATGCTAATTAGTCAGTTCCGTCCCCTTCAGAACCTCCCCCGTCCAACGCAGCGGAACGCTGACCGCACCTCACTTCACTTCCACAGGTGAGACTCAGTTCCCTGTGAAACATCCCGGCACCTTCTCTGTTGATGACATCATGATGACATCACAGCCCTCTCCCTCTGCAGCGCCATGTTGGTTGACGTGACGTCATCGGTTACTGTGCGGGATCTGTCAGGTCCCGCGGCCTTTAGAACTCTGACATGATGGATGTCGATGTCACATCCTCCCTTTCGCTGCAGCGAGGGCCGTGACTGATGATGTCATATCCCGCTAATGGCCTGTATTAATATCAGCGGCAGGGCGCCTCCATTAGTGTAATGGGGCTGATAATGATGATGATGGTTTCGATACAGAGCCGTGTCTGAGGCGGCGGCGGCTGTAAATGATGATCCAGTGGCTCGGGGCTTTGATCCTATATGTTCCCTGTAGGACACGTTCACCCGGCGGGAGTCAGACCTGAAAACCTGCGCTGAGGTTTCACATCTGCTGACTTACAGCCACGAGAGAGAAGATCAAAGGATTCCTTCTGTTGTGTCGGTCACATTCGACAAAACTAAGAGATTGGATTCTCAACTGGTGGCTCTCTAATGTTATGTACATATGTGTATATATATACACATATATATATATATTTGTTCCTGAGAGCAGTGATATTCTAACATAAACACATCATCCTCTCTGACATTGACTGTTGAATTCACAACATGATGATACAACCTCTGCAATTAGAGACTCTCTTAATGACTGTGGAGTGAGAGAGAGAGAGAGAGAGCGAGAGAGAGAGAGAGAGCGAGAGAGAGAGCGAGTGTGTTCACAGCAGTGTGTCACTTCACTGACGTCACCTCAAAGAGTCCAGACGTCCTTTTGAAAACAACATGATGACATGAAGTGAAACGACGTCTCTGTCCGATCTTCAGGCCGTGATGTCGGACCTGGGCCACGCCCACACTCCTGGGATGTGAACCCAACAAACAAACTGCGCTTGCTCTGACAGACTTCGTGTTTGTCTGGCAGAAGTGCAGGTCGTGACTCCCTCGGCTCAAACGATCCTCGAAAGGTAAAAATATAATAGAATCCATTTCTCACAAAAACTCCTTTTCGGCGGCTCCATGACGGTTGTCAAGACGATGAGTGGCTTCATAAAAGCGAGTGCCGTCAGGGACTGTGGTAATTTGAGATGAGCTGCATCGATCTGAGCTGTCCAACCACACAACTAGAATTGATGGCTCTATAAAACAGCACTTCTATCCAATCCAGTGTGACTGAGCCCGAGGGGCTGAAAACAGCTCACGCTGCCCCACTCAGGGGGAGACGCCCCGTGTTTAGCTACCGCTGTGATGGTAATGACTATAGCTGCAGTTTAATATGAGACACACACACACACACACACACACACACACCAGAAGCACTCACTGAAGACAAACGCGGCCTTGTGTTTTGTTCTGAAAGCCTGTCCTGTGTCCTTGTGAGGTGCAGCGGCGTGAGATGTGATGAAGAACTCACTTCTCATCCTGTGAACAACAGCGACTGAGACAAGTCAAACACAAGAAAACCACCTGAGGTCAGTCGAGAGAAGACATCCTGCCTGATGACCTTTGACCTTTGAAACACAAAAAACTGCGCTGAAGTCCTGTACATTCCACAGTCAAGTATACAGTGTAATATATATATATATATATGCAGGGGAAAGGAAAAGGGGAACGCTAAATATAAAAAGCTTACATAATTTGCCTAAACTGCCATTTGGAGATGGTCCCTAACGTCAGCTGATAAACATCTCATCCTGTGGAGTTGAACCAGGTGTCTCCACCTCATCAGGTCAAAATACGACTGAGCCTCATCAGTTCATCTTCAACAGGCTCAGCACAAAACCTGACAGACGGAGCCAAACACCGTTTACTTTCCGGCTGTGAATGTTTTGATTTGAATCCTGGATGTGGATCTTTTCAATTCAAGACCTAAAATATAGAAACGACCTGTAAATTAAAAACTTCTGTGTGTATGATTGTGCTGGTTCCTCTTTGTCTTCATATCCTTCCACAAGCACAAACACGAAACTCTTGCAAATTCAGCATGAAGAAAATCCTTGACCAGCACTATTAAAAAATAAAAAAAATAAAACAAAACATATGTATAATAATAAAACAAAACAAAAAAACCAACAAGTGTTTGTTGCCCCAGTGATAACTGATAAGAGCGTGTGCTTACTGACCCTGGTGCAGTTATTGGCCTTAGGCTCCAGCTCGGTGACCTTGGTGATCTGCTTGAGAAAGTCTGACTCCTGCATCCCGGGCTGTGAGCCGCGGCGCTTGAAGAGCGCCCGCGGGTTCCCCAGGATCACCTGGAGGTTCACCGCAAAACCTGGAGGGAGGAGGGGCGGGAGGAACAAAGAAGCGGGTGAGAAGGTTAGCCAGCAGGAATTAAAGGGGCATTATGAGTCTATTATAATCACCGCCGAGGATGACAGAGTGCTTCAGTCTCTAATGACCATGATATGAAATTCATTTAGCGCAGGGCTCTGCCACTCTGTGCTAACTGGAAGGCCAGAGTCAGAGGGAGGTCACCGCGTCCAAGACTTCAGTTTGAAATCGAGGGTGAGGATCAATGGCAGATTTGATCAATCTGATTAGAAACAGTTGTGACTTAAAAAATCCACGTCTGATCGTCAGCTCCTCACCAAAATAAGAGTCAAATGAGTTAAATGGGGATTGTACAAGAAGATAAATATAACTCTGTAATATAGTCGAGCAATTCAAAGGACAAACTACTCAAAACATTAGAATACACTTCACATACAGTGTATCAACAGTAATGGAAAGGAAAAAGCGCAGACCAAGGCTGTTCCAGCAAACTACGACACCCCCACACACATGGTAGCTCCCAGTGACATCACTGATGATGTCATCACTTCAGGGGTTTAAATACAGGAAGTGTTTGCCCTGGTTCTCCTTGGATTGTTGGAACAAACACTGTGAGATGTGAGTACCAAAGAACTACACTGAGACTGGAGTTTACTATGTTTGCTATGTGTAAGTGATTATTATGGTCTGTAATGTGGTGATCTAACGCAGTACAAGAACAAATAACACATCCAGGACTATTTGTCTGCTAGCTTCAACTCTGATATGGTTGAAACAAAGTTTCACACCTTAAATTCACTTCTTTTTAAAATGTTATTTATTTCATTGTTTGCTTTTTCGTATCAGATGCTCCTTCAAATGTACGTCGATATAATGAGATCACGTATTTATCAACAGTTGGCAAAGAGTTCAGAGGAAGGCAATGGGATTCGGCCCGGTGCTATATGCTAACAGACGTGCTACACTGTTAGCAATAGCCTTGATTAGCATGACTGGGGCTTTTCATGCGCAATGCAAACATCCAGGCTGATTTCAAGGAAGTGAATATTTGACTCCAGCATATTTGTAGCCTCACTTACTTTAACCAGGAGTAAATCACAGGTTTTTACGGCCATGTTGACGGTTTCTGAGAGTCTGAGCTAATGAAAACACAAAGATACCAACGTTCCCTCTTCAGCTCTACATCTCAATTCAAGGGCTTCATCCTCTGAGGCCAAACCCTGACGGCTCCAAAGGGCGAACATCTCATCTCCCATTAAGTCCCAGGATTCATTGCGATAATAGGCCCTTTATTGTAATGTCTTTCTTATTAGCAGTGACGGTTAGCATGATGGCCATCTTACGTTGTTATGTTGGTAAACAATAAGCCTATATTGACTTAGAGACAGATATTGATGATTGTGATTTTGATGACAGGAGCATCTTGGTGATGAGATTGCTGAACTGGTTGTTTCCGTAAGGATCCTATGATGATGTTGATGACACTTTAATGTTAGAGCTTAGGTTGACGTACACATCGATCTGTCTGAATTGCTTTCGTTGTACGTCGCTTTAGATAAGTGTGTGTTAAGAGTTGTAGAAAATGTGTATTCACTATATTATGCGCACGCTTCTGAGTGCTATGGCGCAATCTGCATCTTTCTCCCCGTTCCCTAAATTAGCTCCACATTCTCAACAATATGGCCCCTGTGTGTCGGGTCCTCGGTGTTCTTTGACTTTAAGACCCCACACTGCGGCATCAGAAAACCCCCACCGGCTCAAATAAAAGCTGAAGCCCTCAGCATCTCCTCCTCTTCACTCCCCCTGCTGAGTTTCCCTCTGCCTTCCTGCTGAGTCAGAAATTGGAAGAGAGGAAAAGACTTAACTGTACGTTCGCATTCATTTAACTCAGGGTTAATTACCTGGGAGATACAGTTCGAAAGAGTTCCGGAAATATGTTTCCATACCAAGAAGCATATGAGTCTTGATGTTATTTCTGTTTCTTTAGTTATCTAAACACTTGGCGTGCTGCTGACGAGCTGCTCGAACCACTTCTAGGCCCGACGGTCGGACCCACGGTGACCGTTGTGGTTCTTCAGCTTCTTGTAGTCGTTTTAGTTTCTTGCAGATTTCCTTTGGGCGTGTGCGCTACATTTAGCACTGCTAGCTTGTCGGATATTTTTCTAATACACCTGGTTGTTTCGAAAGTTCTTCTTAAGCCTGTAAATATAAACCTGGACTTCGTCGTCCGCCCACTTCTCATACATTCTCTTCTTTTGCTCCATTTTTGAAAACTCAAACGTGGACCAGTTTGAGGACAGTGGCCCTCTAGTGAACCTGTGTGGCTCCTTTATCGGTCTTTAGTGTGTGGGTGAAAGAAATCTGCATGTTTTCACAGACTGACACTGCGGTCGACAAAACACAGGCGGTGAGTTGTTGTTGTTGTTGTTTGGAGCTGCAGAGGAAAGTTCCTGTTTATCTGCTGCGCCCACACAAGCATCAGTGATGGATTGTTCATTAACGCACTCGTCTGGAAGTCTCTCTTTTTGTCTTTTCTGCAATGAGACAATTCCCCCTCTTCCATTCCTCTTGTTTACCTCTTCTCTGTTTTAGCAGCAGCGTTGTTGGAGTGCGTCACAGGTTCAGAGGGTTGATTCTGACTGTCGAGCAGCACCGGCTCGGCTTTTCAGCCCAAAGGAGTGAAATTATGAGTCGGGCTCGGATACGATGCAGATGTTGTGGACTCTGGGCGGAACGTGGCGGCCCCCGGTCCAGACTGAGCGAATCGTACGACTGAATGAAAGTCGATAACAAACAACTGTGATTGAAGAGCTGGATTAGAGATGAGGGAGCCACAGGACGACAGACCCAGTAAACCGGGCCGGGCTTTTATTATAGCTGGACTTTTCCTCAGCCCATAATAAGCCGACAGCCTGATCGTGGCTTTGTTTGTTGAAATGCATCACACTAAGGAGAGATGGGTCAGCGTGGAACAGCTGGTATCCTTTTTGAGCCCCGATGAAAAGAGGCTTGATTGGCCGCAGAGTTTGCAGGCGAAGCGAGGCTTTTACACAGCGAGAGGATGGAGAGACATCCAGAGAATGAATGTGTTTAGTGGAGTGGAACAGGAAGAGGTTTCTCTCTGAGGCGGATTAAATAATCCATGTCAAAATAACCATCCTTCAATGAGAGATCCAGACCAGGAAGGAGCCGGGCTCCATTACTGAAACAGCAGTGGGACTGGTTGTGGACCAATCGTGTGTAAAACATAGAAAAACCTTCTAACTGCATCAATTAAAACATTCATACTGTTTGTACAATCGATCGCAGAAACGTAGGAATATAAATCTGTTCTTCCATTATGTCCAATGTTGCCTCATTACCTCACGTGTGGAAGGAGTCGTGATGGACGGATCGAGAACCTCTCAGAACTCTCATTGAAAGAGGAGTGGGTGTCCACCTCCTTCTAAGTGTGGGCATCAAACGTGCGGCCCGCGGGCCAGAACTCTATCAGATGATGTGTTGGGGAGTCTGGGGGTCTTCAACCCACTTCGGCATTAAGCGACCGGGCAGAGGGAGACACGAGTCAATATCACGTTCCCTTCATAATTCGATTTCATCAAAAGTAAATCCTTCTCTACGTTGTCTTTGAAAAGTCCTATTTACATGATTGACAATGTGCTGATGGTGCAACATCTCAGCAGGCGTATCTCCTGCAGGCAGCAGCCGAGCTCTGAGCACAGATATCAAAGTGCTATCTTCATCTCTGTCGGAGGGAGACACAGATTCATTTCCAAAATGTCAAAGACTTTCTTTAAATCTAAGAGATGAGCGCGAGCACATAGACAACGTGGGTTTGTTGCATTTTTTTATACGATTCTGTTTGACTTTAAAAGATCTGATCTTCACCCAAACTTCTGAAAGAGAGAAACCAGAGATGCTTCAAACTGAATCAGAGCTGCAGCCATCGATTCTTTTTGTAATCCATTACTCTGTCCATTATTTTCTTCGATTTCATTAAACGATTATTTGAATAAGCATAAAGAAATAGTACATATGTGGAAAATTGCCCTTTAATGTACATTTACACCAGAAGCGGGTCTACCCTATGGGGGCCGCCATGTTTTTACAATAGAAGTACTAAACATCTTTTGAGCTTTAATGACAACTGAGGGCCACCGTAGGTTCTCCTGCATGTTCAGAAAGGTGAGGTGATGGATACAAGATACAACTTCACCAGAAGATGTCACTGAATCTGACTGAACCTTTAAAGATTCCAGTGTTTGATTCAGGAGAATTGCAATCGAATAGTTTTTACATCTGATTCGAGTCGATTCATCGATGAAACTCAACGCTGCTTTCACTTTTAGAGGCAGGATCCAAAAACCTCCGTGACCAGGACGACATTGAAAGATCTAATGTCTTCGGTGTAACTTTAAAGTAGAAGCAATTTGCAGTAAAGGAGTTGAAGTCTTGGCGAACTCCTTGGGAACTCATTCAAAGGAGTTTCGATGAAAGAGGAGGAGGAGTGGTAACTTGTGAAGTAGAATACAGCCTTTTCCCCGGAGGCTGCTGAACTTTCTAAGTTTGAGCATGACAGGAGGATAACTTCCCAAAATTGCCGTGATCCTCCGCGCTCAAGGTCTCGCCATAATTACTGAATATTTATTTATGCAAATGGTTGGTGGGTGGCGCCGCCTTGGCAATCAGCGCATTAGTGTGGGAATTCACGGCGAGTGATCAGCCTTTCTTCACTCCTCCTCTCGTACCTCTCTCCCTCTCGCTGCCTGAACGCTTTCCGCTGAGCTGCAGCGTTTCTGAAGCGCTAACACGCGGGCGCTAACACGCGGGCGCTAACACACGGGCGCTAGCACGCGGCTGGCAGACGAGTCGTCCTCTGAGTAATGTGAGTGTCATCACAGGTCAGGGAGAGAGAGAGGAAATGCAAATAGATTCAGCGTTTCGCTCTCTTCTCTCGACTCTTCAACACTAATGTGATTTTGAGGGTATTTTAAAGGAGTCGTATTATTAAATAAACACTCGTTTTTTAAGGGATGTCAGAGGCGCAAAGAATCAGACCAGGGAAAGACGAAGAGTCCAAGATCAACAAAGGGCCAAATGATCCTGCGTCATGATTCTGATAATGACTGAGCAAATAATCCTACTGGGTCAATTAAAAAGAAAACTACTGGCATCATTAAAGGTGCAGTGTGTGAGATGTGGTGACCTCTAGAGGTGAAGTGTCATGTTGTTATCATCACCTCACCCTCACTCTTCTGAACATGAGGAGAAGCTGTGCTCCACTTCAGTTGTTCTGAAACTCTAAAGATGGATCTACGTCTACTTAAGTGATTGGAAATTCATGATGTCGGTATATAATTGTTTTGTAATATCTTTTAGAAGAGACAAAAATGACTGAAATCTCACACACTGCACCTTTAAATGCATAGAACCATGTGACTGAAACAGCAGACGTAACATCAGGCATCGAGTTACAACGGCACAATGACTTCGAACCACTGACATAATACTTACACAATCACTGCTATCAGATGGTGTGTGTGTGTGTGTGTGTGTGTGTGTGTGTGTGTGTGTGATGTTTCGGGCTAATCACACAGATATATGCAGCTCCGGTCGCATAGAGCAGATTGATATAAGAGTAATTACATGGATAGGCATCTCCTGCCTCTGTGACATGGAGATCACAGTTTGCCCCGGAGGTGTTTGCCCCGGGGCTTTATTGTCCAGACTCTGAAGCCACTTCTGTTCCTCTTCATCCCTGACCCACTCTCCATGACCGATAAGTGTCTGTTCAAAGCTGCATCACCCACTTGGAAAAACAAAAAACGGTTCTCACCGCAGGCCCCGACCCGACAGGCGGCGCGTTATCGACGAGTGAGAGAGAGTTTTGAAAAGTAAATTCCGAGCTGATTGGCTGTTTCCAGCCGGATGCCAGGGGCCACGGCAGCCCCCCATTTCTTTACAGTGACTGGGGAGAGCAGGATGTAAATTCTCGGCAGTGCGTCTCCGGGCCAAAGACATCAACGCGTCTCTTTACGACAAAGACTTGTTGACTTGTCTAAAATCTCCCGTTGGCTTCAGACACAGTTTGGGCTGTGACATGAAATGAGGTTTGTGGCTTTGATCTGTTGTCACTCAGGCGAGTGGAGCAGTGAACCTCCCACACCCACGGAGGAAGCCAGTGAGGAAGTGGAAGAACGTGAGTCGAACCCCGTACACCAGTGACCTCACCCGGTGGGCCGGGACCCAAAAGTGGGCGGTGATGCCCGGTAATACTAATAGACACCAGTCAGGTCAGGGGTTCGATTCCCGCCTCCTCCAATGCTGTATGCTGAGGTGACCATTTTCCGCAGCCCAACCTTTGTGTTTTCCTCCGTCATCAGCGACTCTTCTTCTTCTCGATGTGAGGTGACGGAATCGTGTCTGGCAGCTCTCGCACCAACAGGAAGTGACTCTGTCTGTTGTTGCTGCCGCGTGATGCAGCGCGCGGAGCTCGAACCCGCATCAACAGGGTTAAGGAGCGTTCAGAGAAATGGTTTTGGTGAACACACTTGAGGTGAAAGCGATGTTTTACTGAGCAGCGCCGCTCACTGATCCCGATCAATTCACAAACCTTCACTTCCACTCAACCTTTTTCTCGCGGCTTTAAAAGAAGGAAATATTGAGGCCGACTCGCTGTCGTTTGCCGCTCAGCTTCTTTTCAGCTTCATTTACATCAGAGGAGTCAAACTCATTTTCCGCCGGGGCCACGTCAGCGCCACGGCTCCTCAAGGGGCCGGTTTTAATTGTGCGACTAAATGTGATTACTATTTAACATAAATAACTGTCTTCATACTAAACCATCATTTATTCAAGTTACAGATATTTAATATGCTTTTACATACATGTGAAATTGTAAACGCCCTTAATATATTGCTACACATTAAAAGTGTCATGTGACATCAAGCATGACAGAATCTCACACACATACAGGAAACGGAAGCATTTCAAAATAAAAGCTTTTTTTTTTCTAGCGTCATGTATAAACCTCTGCAGCTTGTAGCATTAATTGTCATCGAAGCTTTTAAATGCCGCGTTGTTTTTTTAGTTTTTTTAACCGTCACCTCCACACTCACCTGCGCCTCCGGCTGCGGCGCTGCTGTGTGGAGGTGAGCGAGGATTGGACGGTGGTGACGGTCTGTCCCCTTAGTCTCAGTGCTGTGAAAAATCTATGCCAATCACATTATGTCACCTCATTAAGTGTCACTTCACCATGAGAGGTGACACAGAGACGTCAGGACAGGTACGTAAAGCCCACCACCGAAGGAGTGGATGTCCGGTTTCCTGTTTCCTGTTTCTCCCATCGAAGGAACTCAGCTCCGTTGTAGGTGGAGCTGAGATGGAGATGCTTATCCATGCGTTTGTTTCTTTTATTTACATTCTGTGAGCTCAGTGACTCCGACCAGCTCCTACTGACTCTTCCCTCGCTCCCACTTTAAATGGAAAGGAGGCTGCTTTTTCAGGTTTAGCCCCTAAAATGTGGAATTCGTTGCCACCAGATCTGAGATTCTGAGATGTTGACCACTGAAAAGCAACTGGGCCAATCTGTTTAGATCTGCCTTCCCTTGACTTTCAGTTCCCCCTACTTTGCTTACCTCTTAAAGTTTCCCCTGTTTTTAGTCATTTAGACTTGAAATATCGTTATTCACCTCTTTGTTCTGTTCCCCTTCTTTTTCTACCCCTGCACACGGTCTCCATCTCCTCCCAGTTCCCCTCGTCCCTCCATCTCAGGAGCACCTGTGTCAGTGGAGGTTAAACTCTCTCACGTTCTCGTCTCGGGGAACTCTCCAAACGCTCCAGTGCCACTTCACCAGCCGCGTCATTGTGTTGGTGCGTCTGCGTGTGAACCTGCGTCCTGTCTGAATAATGAGCTCGGGGAGTGTGTGTGTACATGCGCGTCCCCAAAGATGCTGAAG
Source organism: Chascanopsetta lugubris (assembly GCA_016785325.1). Lineage (NCBI taxonomy): Eukaryota > Metazoa > Chordata > Actinopteri > Pleuronectiformes > Bothidae > Chascanopsetta > Chascanopsetta lugubris. The sequence goes on from JAFBJT010109048.1 coordinate 48,246, forward strand.
TGCAGGCAGGTGTGTGCTTTCAGACCCGTCCTCTACATTTCATTACGTGTGCACACGTGCATCATCGCACACGCACACATTTTTACACATGAAGAGAAATTCAATAGTATATATGCCAATATTTGCTTTTATTTTGACATGCTTCCATTTCCTGTGTGTATATGATGCAGCAGCATCGTGGTGCAGGAGGAGTGAGCAGAGATTGTCATGTTGTTGGTGGTGCGCTTTCTTAGCCTTCAAAATAAAAGCCCCACTTTAAAAGCCCCCCCCCCCCCCCCCCCCCCCCCCCCCCTTCCTGTTTCAATGCATGCTTAATTTGCTTTTACAATGAATGCTTCTCTGTGTTTCTGAGTATCAGGGAAACGTTTGCTGAACAAGAGATGAACTGTTTCTTTGTTTAGGATGTTAAATTGTTTTCCTAACACACTTGTGATAATGACTCATTATCAGTTCCTTGATAAGATGGCGTGTGGAGTAACTGTTACACAAATAGAGATGATACAGATGATACATAAATAAATAGCTTGTTGTTTGTTTACAATCATTTAATTGAATAATGACGGCGGGTCTTATGTAACACAGTTTGTCTCTATATATCTAAGATAGTTTGGCCCCTGGTAACAGACTGGGTTCCTTGTGTGGCCCCACTTGAAAATCAGTTTGCAAACACTGAATAATGAGCTGAGGGGGAGTTGGAGCATTGGTGCGTGTCCCAGAAGATGTTGAAGTGCAGGCCGCTGTGTGTTTACGTAGGTTTCCAATAGATGTCATGATAACGTGTGTGCACATAATCACATCTGCTCTCGCTGAGGTGAATAGTCCTTCACATAATGGTTGTCCTGGCTCCTTTGTGTCTCCCTAAATGAGACAGAGCAGTCGATGGGGGGAGGCTGCGCTAACAATACAGTGCCGTATAACACAATACTATTATAGGACACGCACTGGCACTCACTCAGCGCGCTGCAGACACCCTATTGTAAATCCCATGAATAATAATTTATGAGTGAATAAAGTTTGGGGCGTGTGCGCGGCACCGTCATTGTGATTCTTGGAGGGGGAATAAAGCGAAAAGTGCTTGGAAACACGGCGGCGGCTGTAAATCTTAGGGCTGCAAATTGACAGTGTAATTATGTGGCGCTGTGGAAAAGTAAGGCTGATAATTACAGTGTGTGTGTGTGTGTGTGTGTGTGTGTGTGTGTGTGGGAGAGAGAGAGAGGGAGATAATGTGGGGGAAAGGATGGAGGGATGAGATCTTGGCCGTGGTGGAGCAGCAGGGAAAAGGTGGAGGAAACACTTCGTGTTATTGTGGTTTAATTAACACTCGTCCCCTGGGGCAGACCTGTGTGTGTGTGTGTGTGTGTGTGTGTGTGTGTGTGTGTGTGTGTGTGTGTGTGTGTGTGTGTGTGTGTGTGTGTGTGTGTGTGTGTGTGTGTGTTCCATGGCGCTGCCCTCAACTGTGTCCACTTGTGTTGTGCTGATAACAAAATTGTGGTACTTTTCGGTGCTTTTCAAAATAAAAGTAAAATAAAATTGACATCAGATTGTCATCTATCTTAACACATAAATAGAAACGAGACTCAAAACAAATAAAATGCCTTTTTCAAATTTGTCGCACTGTCAAGGACCCAACAAGATCTCAAAAATATTTTGATTGGACCGATAAAGATATCTTGTGTACATATACATTATGTGTATACAATCTAATTCTCTATATAAATAAAATAAATAAAAATGATAATGGTCAGCCTCGTGGTCATTGTCAGCTTCTCTCATAATGAGGTCAGACCCCCGAGCAGCTCCTTACCTGCCATGTCGGTGGCAAAGGGTCGGTCCGGTCTCCAGCCGGTGTACCACCCCACTACTTTACCCCCGGACACCAGGGGGCGCTCGTAAGCTCTGCCTCCCACAAATCCCACCGGCCAAACGGACACGCCTCTGGTGCTCCGCATCTGAGGAGAGGAGGGAAAAAAGAAATGTTTAATAAGATATGACAGAAAAAACCCGTACAAACTAAAGTTTGAGTCCTAAAAATAAAAGACCCAGACGAGACCCTCGAATCATTCATCATCAAACATCAATCCACCGGGCCCCCAGGGTCTGTAAATGAAACGTCCACCTCTTAACAACAAGCTCCACTTCCTGTTTGGACAATTGCACAATATTTCTAACTCGGTTGCCGTGACGACATTCAGTCCTACAATTAAACCCGGCCCTTTAAGAGTCAACAGAACGCTGAGGTGGCGCTCGTCAGGTTTTCATGTGGAATTGTGTGGGTGCTGAAGCGGAACCGGTCTCCAGCTGTTGGACAGAAGCGTCGTGGCCGTATCCTCAGCGCGGCTGGTTAAAAGTATGTGTCGGTGCAGAAATAACAGCCTTCTGAGGCGGCGATGCTCATTCATCCGCGTTCAATTTACCCATCAATCGCAGCGCAGCTGAGTGGACACGACGTCTGAGAGCAAAGGGAGACGTCCGACCCCGAGCCAACACAATACGGGGCCAGAGAAGTCCGAGATTGGACTCGTGTGACGTGGATCTTTAAATGAATTAGATGTGTGTCAGTTTGCATGAGTGATCAGAGAAGTGTGAGTGTGTGTGAGAGGAGGGGGGGGGCGGCACGGAGGCACTCACCCCACGGACGAGTAAATGAGAGTGCGCGGCGCCGAGCTGCATTCCCCGTTCACAGTGAGTGAATCTGCACACAGCCAGAAGCAGCTCGACAAGACGAGGAGAGAGAGAGAGAGAGAGAGGGAGGGGGAGAGAGAGGGGGGTGGGAGAGAGA
>JAFBJT010109048.1:51373-63769 GCA_016785325.1 Chascanopsetta lugubris
TCGGACCGCTGCAGTAGTGCAAAAACTCCCACCAGCCTGGCTGCGTGGGGTCTGTCGTGGTGGTGGTGCAATTCAGTCTGAGCTCGGCTCCAGAGAGAGCACTGTGGGCGGGGCCAAAGGGGCGGGGCGGGGCTTAGAGGGGCGGATCTCCGGAAGTGGCGAAGTAGAGGAAGAGGAGGAGCAAAGGGGGGTGGGGGGTGGTGGTGGTGGTGGGGGGGGGTTCTTCTGCCGCTGCGCCCCGAAGTGTTGTTGTTGTTGTTGTTTCTCCATCTCCTCTCGCGACGTTCAGCGACGATTCCCCATGATTCCCGCTCCCTCTGCGCGGGTACTCCTGAAGGGTACGCGTTACCCATCCTGTACAAGTGCCCAGTACAGCACTGCAAGTACTGCAAGTACTGCAAGTACTGCAAGTACTACTGCTGCTGCTGCTGCTGCTGCTGCTTGGCGTTGAGAATAAAGTAGATTTCCTCAAGTCTCTCGATGCGTCCTCTTCTCTGTAAGAGTGGTAAACCCAGTTAGATTTGGCTTGGCCCCAGAATTGGAATGAACAGAGTGGGCGTGTTTTTGTTTGTTTGTTTTTGTTTTCTCTCTTTTTTTCTTTCTTTTTTTTTTTTCTTTTTTAAAATCCAAACATTCTCCAATGGTTTGAAAAACACGATGATACCTGCCATGATGAGGATGTTTCCGGCGTGAGGTCTTGGAAAAGTGCATGAGACTTTGAAAAAAAGAGCCGTCGGGAGCATCATCGGGGTCCGATGCACAGTCCAAGTGAGTCGCCATGGCAACCATCATACGTGTGGCGTGCGAGCACGGAAACGCTGCCCTTTCTATGCATGCTAATTCATCGGACGCGGCCACCACTGGTTTGTTTTCAGTTACTCTGTCCTCTCTCTGCTCGGATGGGGCGTCAGCTGGGCTGCACATCCTCACGCTGTCCTTCGTCGCCTCCGTGAGTTTCTGTTTTGACAGAAATTAGCACAAAAAAAAAAAAAAAAAAATTCTGAAAAAAGATGACACTTGGTCCCATAGAACGAAAAAGAGCGAAATGGGTTCCATTCCCTGGAGCTGGTGAACACCTCCGAGGGGGATGGCCGGCCCTCCTGTCTTCAGTGGTATTACATTTCAACCAAGTGATAGCACTGTGGGTAGGTGTGTGTGTGTGTGTGTGTGTGTGTGAGTTTGTTGTCCTGCACGTGTTCGATCTAAAAACATGCGTCAACTTGAATGCGTTTATGTGTGTGTGTGTGTGTGTGTGTGTGTTTAATGCTGTGGGCAGCTGCCCTGTGTCCACAGAGGTGAGGTAGTGCCTGAAACCACAGGGGCAGTATTGCTGCCCCAGCCTGGGGTGTGTGTGTGTGTGTGTGTGTGTCCACATTGAGGTAAATGGTAGCCTTCTTGGCATTTGCCTGCTCTCAGTGACGCCCATGTTTATATAAAAAAAAAAAAATAAAACAGAAAAAAAAAAAGGCAAATGTGTATGGAAGCCTGGAGGGGCCACACTGAGCTGAGTCCGTGAGGAGGGGGACTCGTTACAAACCCTGCAGGTTAGGGCTGTGTATCCACACTGCCGCGCAGTGCGTACAGTAAAATGAGGCATTCACGTTACTCTGAGGTGATGTCGTCTGGTGTCGCGTGTCTGTGTGTGTGTGTGTGTGTGTGTGTGTGTGTGTGTGAGAGAGAGAGAGAGAGAGAGAGAACGAAGGAGACAGAGAGGACGAAAGAGTGAAAATGTGAGTAAATGTGTGAATGTGTGTGTGCGCAAATGTGTGTGTATGTGTGTGTGTGCGCAAATGTGTGTGTGTGTGTGTGTATGTGTGCGTAAATGTGTGTGTGGTATATGTGAGTGTGTATGTGTGTGTGTGTTTGAGTGAGAGAGCGGAAGAGGGCGAGGGAGACAGAGAGGAAGAGAGATTGAAAATGTGTGTGTGTGTGCACAAATGTGTGTGTGTGTGCACAAATATATATGTGTGTGTGTGTGTGTGTGTGTGAGCTCTGCTGCCCTGCTGGTGTCTGCTGCTGCCTCTTCATCAGAACCTGAGATTTATCTCTCACCCTTGGCTCTGACTCTGCCGTGCAGCTATTAAATCTAGCTTCCTTCCCTCCTCCCTTCCTTCCCTTGTCTCCTTTCCTTCCCTATCCATCCTTCCGTCTTTCTTTCTTCCTTTCCTTCCCTCAATGCACTAACTCCTGAGAGAGAGAGAGAGAGAGAGAGAGAGAGAGAGAGAGAGAGGGGCTTAATTGTGATTCATAAGATGTTGGAGCTGCTGGCATAAGCAGCACGGGCAGTGACTAGGCAAGTCTGCTCATATTATGTGTGTGTGTGTGTGTGTGTGTGTAAAAGTGTGTGTGTAAATGTGTGTGTGTACTGTCACAGGAGCCGGTCCAATGACAATAATGAAGGTAGATATGGAGCCATGGTCTGCACGTTGCTCATAAGGTAGACAACACAATTTCATAAAACTGGAGAAGCCTTATATAAATATAGCACCTGTTTCAGTGGGATCTGAGTTCAGAGAGAGAAGAAGAAGAAGAAGTCATAGGAGTAGTAGTAGTAGAAGAAGAAGAAGAAGAAGAAGGAGAAGAAGAAGAAGAAGAAGAAGAAGAAGAAGAAGAAGAAGAAGAAGAAGAAGAACCAAAAATCAGCTGTTAACGGCTCAGATTGATTTGAGGAATTGACAACAAGTCGGTTCTGGTGGCTCTTACTACAGCCGATGTACACCAGACTTCACTGTGCAGTGTTTTGCTGATTGTGTGTGTGTGTGTGTGTGTGTGTGTGTGTGTGTGTGTTTATTGTTGACCACGTTGTCTTGATTACAGCCTTAACACTTACATCATAAATAATACTGAGAGGTGCTGGCCAGTGTTGAACTGGAGGCTTTGTGTCGTGTAAATCTGTGACCGCTACAAAAATCCCGAGGTGCTGCTCCGAGGAACTGAGGTGTGTGTGTAAGTGTGTGTGTGTGTGTGTGTGTGTTTGTCTATGTGTGTCTTGGCAAATGGCTACAACTCTTGCTAGATAAGACATCATGCTCAGACAGAAGGGCCCCCACACGGATTTGAAAACAGGGCTGCGTAAGTAAGAGGAGGTGGAGGAGAGAGGCGGAGGAGAGGGCGATCAAAAAAAACAAAATCCTTGGTTTGCTTTGTTTGCTCTCCTGTTTTTGCTGGTGTGTTGTTGTTGTTTTTGTTTTCCATCCTTTTTTCCAGTTTGTTTGTTTTTTAAATCACATCGTGGAATAAAATGTGATGTCGGACAAATGCTGAGGGAATCTCCCCATCCTTCCTTCCTTCCTTCCTTCCTTCCGTCCTTCCTTCCTTGCCCGTAGAAAAATGACAGACGACCCTTCCTTACTCCCTTCCTTCCGCTCTCCTGTTTGTTGTTGTTGTTGATGTTGTTGTTGTGTCTCGCCCCCTCCCTCCCCACCCCCCACCCCCCTCCTCCTCCTCTTCCCTTTGCGCGACGACGGCGGCGGCAACTGTGGTTTTTTTTTGTTTTTGTTTTTCGATCACACCTCCTGGTCCTCGAAGACCTCCAGGAAGAGCGGAGGGAAGAGTTCGTTGGGACACTCCACCTTCATGTGAAGGAAGCGGCTGGCGTGGCAGGCGCCGATCATCCGCAGGTCCGTCACCTTCATCAGGAGCTTGGGCCAGAAGTGGGGAATGTTGTGCTTGCGGTAGTTGATGTAGTGTTCGAAGGCCAGCAGGTAGGTCTCCTGACACTGCTCGATCTTCTCCACGCTGGTCAGCCCCGAGCGGTCTGCGCCAGCGGAGGGGGCGGAGTCACAGAAACACAAACAACCGGCGGTGAGAGGAAGTTTAGATGGAGGAACAGAGGAAGAGGGGAGAGAGAGAGTATTTTGAAATGAGGAAATGATCATGTGCTGCATCTACACAACAATATTTAAATATTATATACACATTAAAAAATATTAGATATGTATATACATTTATATATACACATAAATATTGATATATTTATATAAATACATTTTAATAAATACATAAACAAATAGATTGATAAATGTATATATATATATATACATATATATATATATATATAGACACTAACACTTTAATGCAACTGCAGCAAACAATGCAGCAATGTCTTTAAACTGGTTCAATAAATCAAGAAACGTCGCGTACACTTTTTAAAATTGTTTGGTCTAGAAATGAGCCCTTTAATATTTACATGGAGGCCGCCATGTTTTTACAGTAGCCCACAACGGACACTAAATAACGTGGCTACCATTGGCACTGTACCTTTAAACATCATCACCACAATGAAATAAAGGATTTACTTTTGCGCTGTGTAATGACTCAGCGATAAATTAAAAAGAACTAAATCCTCCAGAAAATCCCTAAAAATCCATAATGATGGAGAAAATCCTCCGAAATCCAATTTTAAGGTTAAGATTTATTTGAGTAAAAAAAATATTATTATTATCCTTTGTGTATAAAGGGATCATTTAAATGTGTTTTTACAGTGTAGAGTTTGAAATCGCATCCATCTGGGAGGTTTTCGCTGTTTTTTTAATCGTGACAACCTATGGAGGGATGTGAACCCATGACCTTTGGACGTGGATCCGGATCAAAGGACGGATGCAGACCTTTACATTATGAGGTCATTTTCCCTCACTGATTTCCCATGGAGTCATTTGTGGGGCCTGACATTAACTCGGACAGATTTACTGGAGCGGTATTTACGAGAAAGTGGGATTTGATCCTTGCGAGTAAAATTCAAATGTTTTCTCGTAGCGGGACCGCGGAGCCTTGGCAGACGGGATCTGTCCTCCGAGGATCATTGTGCTTGAACGTAGATGTATTTTGAAGTTGTAATTTTTCATGTTTTACAGCTTCGGTGGGAGAGTGGTTACATCGCCCGCCTCACACGCAGGAGGCTGGGATTCGACATTTGCATGTATTAGATTAATTCCCATCCACGTGTGAGTCATGTGACGCCGTGCGATGTGATATGAAAAGTCTCCTGTCACAGATTCGAGTCGACGTGCTCGGAGTATTTTTTATTTTATTTATTTATTTTTAATAACGTGTCGTTTGAGATTCGCTGCATATGCATGTGGACTTTTATCTTCGGGCCATTATTACATTTAGATTCGGGCTGCGATCTATATTCCGTGCGCGGCAGCGAGTAATGACTGGGAATATTAAGTGTCATGGAATCGTGTCTCCGAGGGCGCAGCCGACGGGAATTTACATTTACATTACATTAGTCTCAAACTCCTGCTCCGCTGATGTTATTAGCAGCCCGTGCACAGCGAGGAGGCCGCCGCCGCTGCCGCCGCCGCCGCCAAAGACGCAAAGTCATGCATTTCCCCCCAAAGTCAATAACAAACCTGAGCTCATGAGCAGCACGGCCTGCAACAGCGCCACCTCCGTGTCGTCCAGGTTGAACTGCGCCAGGCTCTTGCCCAGGTCGAAGATGGCGTCCGACACCACGCCCAGGCCGCCGTTCTTCAGCTGCTCGCGCTTGACGGCCATCTCGCCGCTCAGCGTCAGCGTCTCGCTGTCGGGGTCGTAGCGCATGGCGGCGCGCAGCGACATGATCTCCATGCAGCAGCCCTTCAACAGGATGATCTGGTCTTCACAAGGCAGCTGAGGGACACACGGGGTGGGTGGGGATGTATTTACACACATAGAAGGGATTGGGGGGGGGGTTACTCTGAAAATCATGACTCGGCAAAAAAATACAAATAATAATAATAATAATAATAATAATAATAATAATTCAGGGTTTTCAAAACAGAATGATCATCATGAAAAAGAAATGGTGATGAATACTGTCATTTCACACAGACACTGCGCGGTGAGTGGACTGGGTATCACACATCTCTACGTCCTCATCCATTCACACCCACACATTCACCCACACACGTTGTGAATACATTAGTGTGTGAATTGCACACTATTCATCCACCATCAGTCTGCTGGTCAGGGTGAATGTGGGCGGATGAGCCACTTCAGAAAATGGACTAAAGGAGCTGAGTTTGGGATTGAACCAACGACCTTTGGGTTTACTGAAAACCACATTCATTCTATTTAAATGAATGGACCAAAAGGAGTAACAGAAAAGGAACTGGATATGTTTTTATGTATTTGAATTTTTAAAATCATTTTAAAAGTGTATTGTGTCATATCATACTATTTACTTTAATTTTTGTCAAACAAAAAATTAAAGACTTGATTTGCCCAAAAACTGCAACATATTCTGTATTAGATAAATAAATAAAAAAATCTACATCAACGATATAGGGAATTTTTAAAGACACCAAAATACAATTGGAGTTATTCTCATACGAGTTGTTCTTGCGGAGTCCAGGTATAAATGGAACGTTCTAAAAGATGTGGAACATTCAAGTTCGTCTTTTTTTGGTTCAATCTGTCCTCCTGAAATATTCATGTCTTTCTTTGCCTGAAGAAGGCGAAATGAGTTATTGCTGTTATTGTTAAAGATAAAATAAAACTCCACATAAATATGTAGAAAATGACAGACAGAGATAAAATGAAGCAGATGAAGAAAAAAAAAAAAGACGAGTGCCTCCTCCTCCTCCTCCTCCTCCACAGGACTGGAGCCTTTGCCATTTTTACACTTGATATCTGGATTGAGCCGAATCTGGAACATTCCATCTGTGAACATAAAACTGGTTCATCTGATGCTTCAGGAGGAATGTTCTGTTCCCCTTCACTCTGCTTTCACTGCACAGCTTCACTCCACCGTGCACAATACCGCACATTATGGGACGAGCACTGATGCATGTAGATACAAGTATTTAAAAAAAGAGCCGATACATCGAGGCGCAACGGTCAAAATGGAAATGAGTTATTACACAAAAACATGGAGAGTCAGAAGCTGCTCTCCACTTGTGACCTTGCAGGATCATTCTGGTTTATTAGGAGCTTTCTGACTGATCACCTGACCGCTCCGCTTTACTGGAAGAGCCACGCAACCGTGAGTCGTCATAAATCAGAGTTAACCTCAAGAGGAGGAACCGAGAGGAAACATGAGGATGAGGTGAAAGGAGTCAGAGGCTCTGGCTGATGAACACAGATTTGGACTAACACACCCTGATTTACATGGATATTAAAGTATGTGGGTTGAATCCCAATCTGATTAAACCCTCGGTTCGACGAAGCAAATCTCACATCCACGTCGGTTTATTCCGGATGCTAATCGGCACCGGGTGAAATAATTGGCTTTCATTTGTTTTGTGAGTTGCTTCTCTGCCGCAGACGGCGAACAAGTTGGAGCATGCTCAGTAGCGTCGCTCCCGTTGTGCAAAACAAAAGCATCGTATATCAAAAATATAGAATACAAAGACCGATCATTTAATGTAGGTCAGTGATTCTCAACTGGTGGGTCGTGACCCAAAAGTGGTTCACAGGTCCGTTTTCAATGGGTCGCGAGGCTTTGACTGGGGAGAAACAAAAAAAAAACACGCTTTTATTTTGAAGAGGATCTTTTTTTCACACTCCCGAACAGTGGGTGGCGATGATGCCCTGTAAAGCTAATAGACAGTTTGTTTACATTATGCTAATTGACCATTAGCCAATCGCAAGCTCAACACCGACGACATTAAAAACGCAGGAAATGTTTATTTCCCTCCCTCACGTCGCCCCCTGCTGGTATTTACACTCGTTTTCTTGCATGACATTCTACGAGTGGCCACCGGGAAGCCGGAGAGCAGGTGCTACATCCTATTATAATTAGCACCTGTAGGGGAGGGGGGTGGAGCGTAGGGGGCGCTCACACTAAACACCTGTCACGTAATTACTCCATCGCCAGTTTGCAGTTTTAGCGCCGGCGCCTTTGTTTCCGTCCTTATCAGGAATTCGGGGTCTCGGCGGCGCGGAGCCGACCACATGTACCAGGTTCTCTCCCTCCACCTCCTCCATCAGATTAAAAGCGGCTCCTTTCATAATGTAATTTATCATATTTTAGAATAACAGATAACATTAAGGCGGCTGACTGATTATCTCCCTCGGCGTCTGGAATACTTTATCCTTATCTGCGTTTCCCTGATTTCTGAAATTAATAAAAATTTCCCGGCAGCAACAGGAGGAATTTATTATGGTTTATTTGAATAGTAGCATCCATCACCGCCCTGAGATTTATTATAACGCCGCAACAATCTGTATTCAATTCACGTTAACCGAGCATTATGTGCACTTTGTCCTGTGCTTACACTCGTTTTACGGTCTTGGGTTCGTGCATTTGAACAATTACTGTCGTCCTTGTTATTGTATAGACTTTGATTCCGCGATTTAAAAGGTGCATTAGGGAGTTTTTTGTGTAAAAGTACTTTTTAGTGCCACTGAGTGAACACACCGTTTAAAAACCTTTATAAAATATATTTACCCTAAAGCAGGGGTGTCAAACTCATTTAGTTTAATGGCCACATATGGGCAAATCTGATCTCAAGTGGGCGGGGCCAGTAAAACCATAGCATGATGACCAATAAACAACAACTTCAAATGTTTCCCTTGGTTTTACTATAAAAAAAAATATAAAAAAAGAGATCATTGATCTCAATGGGACTAACCCTGGTACAATAAAGGTTAATGATCATGATTTAAAACATTGCTAAAGAACGTTAGCATGCTAACACTTCTGGGTCCCTTGAAGTCTATTAGTCTGTTTACATGTATTTTCAGTTTCAGGCCTGAAATCCAATGAGATTTTAACATATCATTTGACTGCACTTCCCTTCCCTGCCACAGGTGTCACTGTAAACATGCATTAAGGAAAGGACCAACAGCTACAAGTATCTGTCAGTAATATAGTTAAACGCAGCCATGGGGATTACAGCGACTACTTTCCGCTCCTGTATTTCATTACACACCAGACGCCTGCCCACACACACACACACACACACGCGCACACACACACTCCCTGTGTAGTCCTGCCATGACAATAACTTCCCTGCTAATCGTCCAATCACAGAGGGCCTTGTTGCCAGCAGCGTGGACCAGAAACCTAATTACAGGTCGGTGGTCAGAGCCGAGCAAACAGGAGGGGGAGTTCTCCTCCGCCACTTGTCAACACGGACAATGCGTTTGTGTGTGTTCGCTCCTGCGCCAGTTCACCGCCGCTCATAACTCAGGCAGCACATGGCTGTTGTGGTCTTTCTCAAACCGGGGAAATGACTAATGGCGGCGGACGGACCGACAAACCGCGGCCGTGTGTTGTGGTGGTGGCGCCGGTCGGAGCGCCGACCCCCCGCTTACCTCAGAGAACATGGGCAGTTTTTTGGCAAAGTCGACGACGCGGGTGATGGCAGGAGTGATGATCTTGGTGAACTCGCTGAAGGCCTCCAGGTCCACCTTGTCTCCGTCCGAGGTGGGGGCGACCGGGGACTGGCCGATTTTGTCTGGCTGCGTGGGGAAAAGGGGACAGGAGACATGGGAGGACGGTTAGAGGACAGAGGAGAGGTCGGACAGGTTTGTGTGAAGAGGTTTAATGTCCCGGAGCCAGAGTTCGACTCCGAAAACAAAAAGAAGGAGCCACAAAAAGCTGTTTTTCTAATGTCGGACACACATTCTTGTTCTTATATCATTGTGAGGACACTCATTGACATAATGCATAGCCTCGCCCTCACCCTAACCCTAACCTCATTCTAACCCTAACCAAAAATGTCCCAAATTGTGGGGTGCATCACTCAAAGCGGTCCCCACAAAGATATAAATACAAGAACGCACACATACACATATACAGATGTACACACACACATACACACCCTGCTACGAGAAAAACAAAAAAACAATACATCACTGTGAAGAGACGTTGATTTAAAGACATCAACAACTCCTGAAAAGTTATACCGAAGCATTTCCATCACCCCCTGGTGGCTCACTGCAGTATAGCGCGTAAACCTCGGTCTTCTCCATGTTAGCAGGTAGCGCACGAGTGCTTAACTACCACTTCAGTAATCAAGCTCTTGGGCGCCTACGTGTGGTTCCTCATTGCAAGAGCACAACAAAACACCGTCAACAGCGCTAGCGCGTGTCGCGCTACAGTTTCTAGACTATTTCCGCGACGGTGAGCAGGCGACTCAAGCTGCCAGGACGAGGATCCAACAAATCACGCGCTCGACATGTGTCTTTTACAGTCGAGTTGGTCTTTAACTGTTCATCCAAAAGAAGTTCTCAGGGCTCCAATCAGCAGGACGAGCCCCCAACCAACAATCTGTCTTCCTTTGTTACTGCCTTTACAATCACCCCAACACCCATACATTCCACCCCAGTCCCATTAAGGTCATTAACTGGACTCGAACGACTTAAATTTTAATGCAAACGGGAGGGAATCAATAACGGCTGATTGGTAATGTGTCGGAGCGGGTGTAGAACAAAGACCCGGGACAAAGCTGGGACCAGCAGACTACATTAGCGCGAGCTGTGTTCGCGGGCGTGGGTGTGTCCTTGGAATTGAAGAGCATGAAAAGAGTGAAATAAGATTAGAGGGGGGGATCGATAAGAGCGGTGTGGGGCTCGGAGCAAAAATAAAGAGGAGGAAACAACAAACGCTCTTAAATGAGTTTAGACCCCCTCTGCTCCCGCTCACTGAGTGCTCACTTGCCTTGGGAGACAAATTAAAACCAATTCATCAGATAAAGGGGGCAGAATGCGGCGTGTGAAAGGAATGGGACATGTCAGCAGAGCGATAATGCTTACTTAGTGGAGGAGCGCGGCGGCGGCGGCGGCGGCGGCGGCGGCGGGGAACTTCCAACCAGTAATAAATATGTTCACAGACTCGCGAGAATGGCGGACGTGACTATGAAAGATTCAGTTTCACGCTCGGCGGGAATAAAGGAGCGCGTCAAGGTCGATGTTTCAGGTCGGAGCTACGAACGTGACAAGATAGAAGAAGAAGAAGGAGAAGAAAACACAGGAGAGGCGGAGTCACACTTCAAGTCAGACTGCGAATGAAGATGGACGGAGCGTCCAGAATATGAGTTGGGGTGTCACTCGAGAGGCTCCGCCCCTTAATTCTTGCTCAGTTTCAAACCGCGATAGAATGAAATGAAGTGAGTGGCGGCGGTCCAGTTGTCATGGCAACACGTGAGACTGCTTGAGACCAAAAGCGTAGTTTGAACATGTTTGGTTCATCTCTAAGGCCCGTGACTTTAACATGGGAGTCTATGGGGACCGAGCCTCAAGTGGCCACCCTGTGAACTGCACGTTTTTCCACGTTTTCGGAAGAGCTGAGCGGTTACGGGCGTTTTGGATAATGGTGATAATGACGGGAGAGAGAGGGAGAGAGAGAGAGAGAGAGAGAGAGAGAGAGGGAGAGAGAGGGAGAAAACGCAGGTTGGGAACGAGCCTCTAACACAATTTCTCACTGGGGCACCCGTCCAGGAGCGGGCTTGAGTTTTATTTGTGCTGCGTTCACAATCTCCACCGCGTCCGTCTCATTCACGAAGGTGATGACAGGACTGAAAAACAACTTTGAACCATTTACAACATTTCCAGTAACTCTGACAGCTTCCTCGGCCGAAACAGAAAACGGTGCTCGCTGACGCGCCGGTGCTCTCGGTGACACTGATTCTGGAAACAGATGTTGACTGTTTGCTTTTATTAAATGTAATTTCTTAAATGGCGGCACGCCGGCCGGTGTAGGCGGGTGGCGGCGGGAATGGCAGTGACAGAAATTGTAAGTGAAACCCAAACGACTTGAGTGGATCCGCAGCGCGTGGAAGTCATACAAGGGAATGTGGTTTTGTCATTTTGGCGAAACCAGACTTTGGCGCCCTCTTCACCCACGCGTGGGTATAGCAGCTACTAATACTTTGTAAATGATCCATCAAAGATCCTTGATCTACCTTTTTTTCGAGGATTTTTTTTTTTTGAACTTTGAACTTTCACAGAGCAGTTAGAACTCGGGTCGCTGAAGGAACGGTGCGTTTCAGCCAAACACGGACTCTCGATGTGAACGTCCTCCACATCTCAGGCTTCCTCTCAGGAGTCGCTCGCTCCTGCCTTCTGCTGGATTAATGTGATTTTCCTGGAGCTGCTAATGTTTGTTTATTAACTGCCCGGCCATCTGGGTGCAGGGCTGCCAGGGAAAGTGCTATGGCTGCTGCTGCTGCTGATGCTGCTGCTGCTGCTGCTGCTGCTGCTGCGGCGAACGTCCAGCCTGGCACATATATATATATATAGACAAAAGGAAGCGCCCCCTAAAGAGACACAGGGAACCTGGACTTTGACATGAGCCATGAGACACAGAGGGAATTAGCAATCTGCACAGCGAGAGAGAGGAGAGAGGAGGAAAAACACTTTTTACCGCGGCCTCATCACTTATGTGGCGAGATCCGACTGTTGACCTTTTATCGGATGGATTAGTTCTGGAAAGTTTGCTCCAGACGTTTGCAGGGGGAGGGGGGA
>JAFBJT010109048.1:70086-90120 GCA_016785325.1 Chascanopsetta lugubris
AGCAGGAAGACACTTAGAGGGAGGGAGGGAGGGAGGGAGAGAGAGAGAGAGAGAGGGAGAGAGAGAGAGAGAGAGAGTCGGCCTGCCAACCTCACTGCCAACTTGCAGATGAGCGCTCATGACTGAGGATTTGCCTTGGAGGAGATAAGCAAAGAGCTCACGGAAAACAGACGGGCGAAACAGAGGAGAAAGTGAGGGTAGATGCTGAGGAGGAGAGAGAGAGAGAGAGAGAGAGAGAGAGAGAGAGAGAGAGAGGAAGAGACAGGAAGAGAAAGGAAGAGGAAACACAGAAGGGAAGAGACAGGGAAAGAGATTAAAGCGAAAAAGGAAAAGACTGAAAGGGGTGTGAATGAAAACTATGAAGGGAATTAGGTCTGGTTAAGAGCCCAGAGGGATTAGGGATGAATACACCACCCTCCGCAAAACGCTGGAGGGGAAGGAAATCGAAAGAGAGAGAGAGAGAGAGAGAGAGAGAGAGAGACAGACAGACAGACAGACAGACAGACAGAGAGAGAGTCGTCACGGGACATGGGGCGATAAAGTCATACAGAGCCACTGACAGTGAGCCATGTGAGAGGAGAGAGAGAGAGAGAGAGAGAGAGAGAGAGAGAGAGAGAGAGAGAGAGAGAGAGAGGAACAAGCCCCGCCTCTCATTTCCTCGTTCTCGACAGTGTGGGAAAATAATCCATTATTGTTCCCCTTGTTTGTTTGTTTGTTTGTTTGTTTGTCTGAAACTGAAGCAGCAGCAGTTTCCAGAGTGGAACTGCCCCTGTGGGAAATACTTTCCTTGATTTCCACTAATAAACACACATGTGAAGGTGTGAATGTGTTTTCACGCTTCAGGTCACGCCAACAGATTTTATCGTCCGGGTTGTTTTTCTGACTCCAAACAGGAAGTGGTGTTTGTTTGTTGTGTAGCAGGACGACGACGCAAGATGTGCGAAATACATTTGAATACATTTGAGTGGAGGGGTGACATGACTTGAGGATGTGATCATTTTTTTTTTTTCATTTAAAGGTACAGTGTGCAAGATTTGTGGGTTGGCGATTGTAAACAAACCGGTTATGGTGGGGGAAAAGAATCAAATGGAGATGATCACGACTGGACGGTTATTTTCTGACGTGTTCGCGTGAACGAGCGTCCTATCGCGTGTGGGGATTCTGCCGTGCACGACACAGAGAGCGGAGGAGAAATGGAGAGACAGAAATGACATGTTGACATGTGAATAAGATAAATAACAGAGGTTTTTGGTTTAGTGTTTGTTTTTGAAAGGAAGGAGAAGAAGAGAACAGGCCTCACTGGTGCACAGACTCCCTCAGAGTTACAGTGTGAAGTTCACTGGTGAACAGCAGCAAAGCCAGGCTTCACACTAACAGAGACACATACAGAATCCAGATGCTGTCAGTGCTAACATGCCAGTGCCATAGCAACGTTTACTTTTTTGTATTTCATTAAAGGCGCAGTGTGTAAGATTTCAGTCATTTGTCCCATGTGTTACAAAAATTACAAAAACATGACCAAACAGTTACAGACGGACATTTTGAATGAACCCTAACCCTAACCCCATTACCGTTAAATGAGCCCTTTGATGTTTACATGAGGAGGGGGTCCTCTCTACGGGGGCCGCCATGTTGTTACAGTGGCCCAGAGAGGACATACTGGACATCTTCTGAGTTTGCATGACAACCTTCTGAGTTTGAATGACAACTGAAGTCGACCATAGTTTCTCCGGCGTGTTCAGAAGAGTGAGGGTGAGGTGATGGATACAAAATGCAATTTCACCTCTCGATGTCACCACATCTTACGCACTGCACCTTTAACCATATTTTAATGTTTATTTTGACTGAAACATTAGGACAAATATGTTCGTAAAGTGTAACAGGCACAATGATTTTGTTAAAGATGTTGCAAATTTGCTGATTAGGAGATAAGATAAAACTGAGTTGATTTTTGAAAAATGTTACACATTCGATAACTTGTGCAAACACTGACATGTTGACATGTAAATAAGATAAATAACAGAGGTTTTTGGTTTAGTGTTTGTTTTTGAAAGGAAGGAGAAGAAGAGAACAGGCCTCACTGGTGCACAGACTCCCTCAGAGTTACAGTGTGAAGTTCACTGGTGAACAGCAGCAAAGCCAGGCTTCACACTAACAGAGACACATACAGAATCCAGATGCTGTCAGTGCTAACATGCCAGTGCCATAGCAACGTTTACTTTTTTGTATTTCATTAAAGGCGCAGTGTGTAAGATTTCAGTCATTTGTCCCATGTGTTACAAAAATTACAAAGACATGACCAAACAGTTACAGACGGACATTTTGAATGAACCCTAACCCTAACCCCATTACCGTTAAATGAGCCCTTTGATGTTTACATGAGGAGGGGGTCCTCTCTACGGGGGCCGCCATGTTTTTACAGTGGCCCAGAGAGGACATACTGGACATCTTCTGAGTTTGAATGACAACTGAAGTCGACCATAGTTTCTCCGGCGTGTTCAGAAGAGTGAGGGTGAGGTGATGGATACAAAATGCAATTTCACCTCTCGATGTCACCACATCTTACACACTGCACCTTTAACCATATTTTAATGTTTATTTTGACTGAAACATTAGGACAAATATGTTCGTAAAGTGTAACAGGCACAATGATTTTGTTAAAGATGTTGCAAATTTGCTGATTAGGAGATAAGATAAAACTGAGTTGATTTTTGAAAAATGTTACACATTCGATAACTTGTGCAAACACGTTACATGGTTTATGATTAGTTCAAAATGGTTAAGAGTTAGTGGCGGCTAAAAATGGAACATGACGATTTCCTCTGAAATGTTGTCGAAGTATTGCAGAAATTAAATGTTGAATGTTGAAACTTCAGAATTTCCTACATTGTTAAGTCACTGTTAATGATTCTTAAAGTTAAACGGTGCAATTTTGTTATTTTAGAAGTGTGTATCAAACTGGTAGCCCTTCGGGTTACTCGGTACCTTTGAAGTAGCCCGCGGTTCCAAAAAGGTTGGTGACCCCTGTCCTGTGGTGACCTGTTGTATTTGGCCATTGTCCAATATAAAAACAATGTGTAACAGCAATAAGGGAAACTATGAAGAATGTTTCCTGTATCAGTTCATGTCCGTACATCGCATCGCTTCCTCTTACCAGGAATTTGCGCTTCTGTTTCCAATGTGCGCCCTGAGCGTTGGTGTGTCGATGGGCCTCCGTCACCAGGCGGATCAGCTCCCACTCGGCCCCCGTGGGCTCTGGACGGTTCTGGAGGGTTTTCACCATTTCCTCCTTTTTGCGTCGCTCCCTGTTCTCCTCGATCAGCCGCCGCTTCGCTACCCGCTTTGAGTCGTCCAGCACCACTGGAGAGGAGAAGGGAGGGGAGGGAGGGAGGGAGGGAGGGAGGGAGGGGGGGGGGGGGGAGGGGGCCAAGAAGAAAAGGGGGAGAGAGTGCCAAGGAAAAGAAAACAGAAAAAGACGTATGCAATTAGTTTGCATGATGCCTGAAGTTGCAGCTTCTATATAGTGTCTATAAGGAGTTACTGCATATTTTTCTTCTTTATACATATATTTATACATATACTTCATATAAAAGCAAAGCGTTTTCCAAATATAATACCAAGTGTGTCATTTTAAATTCATCACCGGCTCCTCAAACACAAAAGCTGGCAGGGAAAAAAAGAAGAAAAAAAAAAGAAGCAAGACCTGAAATTGCACGGCGTAAAATCTAAAAGTGCATTTAATGTAGGTTTCCTTTGTGCAATCTCTCTTTTCATCTTTCTTCAGCCGCCCTCTGACGGAGAACTCCACACATCCTTCACATTCCCTCCGGAGGGGATACACGTGTGAATGCAAATATCAGGAGTTTACATCCTCTGGAGGTTCTGTGGACTTTCTCCAGCTGAGAGGAGAAACTCCGCGGGGGCACACGTGTGTGGATTTGAGTGGGCGGGCGTGGTCAGGAAGTAAAGGCAACCACAATTCGACCAGGAAAGTGTGAGAACGGCTTTTAACTGTGGACTCCTTCTTATAAAGTTCTTAGTTTTCATATTATCGTTATCGTATCATGAATAAACGTTATATTTATTCTTTATATTCCATTTATATTTGGCGGAAAATGCAATACAGGTAAGAGTATCATAAGAGTTTGTGGTGAAAAGAGCCGACAGCGGTGTTGATGCACTGTAAAAAAAACAACAAGAAAACATCATACACGACATAACATCCTGAGTCTGCTCTTCATCTCAGTCCTCCGCAGGACGTGTGCGAGAGGAAATGAGAGAAGGATATCACAGGAGTGTACGGTGAAGAAAGCCCTCACTGGTGATGATGCAGTGTAAACAGCATCACATACTATGGAAAGTCCTGACTGCCCCTCATCTCCGTCCTTCGCAGGACGTGTTTGCGTTGTGTAGTATTCTTGTGTGTTGTGTTGTGTTGTGTTGTTTTGTGTGGTGTTGTGTGGTGTTGTGTTGTGTTGTGTTGTTTTGTGTGGTGTTGTGTTGTGTTGTGTGGTGTGGTGTTGTGTGGTGTTGTGTTGTGTGGTGTTGTGTGGTATTGTGTTGTGTTGTGTGGTGTGGTGTGGTGTGTTGTGTTGTGTGGTGTGGTGTGGTGTGGTGTGGTGTGGTGTGGTGTGGTGTGGTGTGGTGTGGTGTGGTGTGGTGTGGTGTGGTGTTGTGTTGTGTTGTGTTGTGTGGTGTGGTGTGGTGTTGTGTTGTGTTGTGTTGTGTGGTGTGGTGTTGTGTTGTGTGGTGTTGTGTGGTGTGGTGTTGTGTGGTGTTGTGTTGTGTTGTGTTGTGTTGTGTTGTGTGGTGTTGTGTGGTGTGGTGTTGTGTGGTGTTGTGTGGTGTTGTGTAGTATTGTGTTGTGTTGTGTGGTGTGGTGTTGTGTTGTGTGGTGTGGTGTTGTGTTGTGTTGTGTTGTGTGGTATTGTGTTGTGTGGTGTTGTGTGGTGTTGTGTTGTGTTGTGTTGTGTTGTGTTGTGTTGTGTTGTGTTGTGTTGTGTGGTGTGGTGTTGTGTGGTGTGGTGTTGTGTGGTGTTGTGTTGTGTTGTGTTGTGTGGTGTTGTGTGGTGTTGTGTGGTATTGTGTTGTGTTGTGTGGTGTGGTGTGGTGTGGTGTTGTGTTGTGTTGTGTTGTGTGGTGTGGTGTGGTGTTGTGTTGTGTTGTGTGCACTAAACACTCACAGTCCATGGCCATGCCCACTGCGATGCATTTCTTGAAGCGGCATAGCTGACACTGGTTGCGGGTGATCTTGTCGATGATGCAGCAGCAGTCGTACTTGCAGGAGTAGGAGGGGTGGAGGTTCTTTTGTATGGTCCTTCGGAAGAAACCCTGAGAGCAGAGAGCGAGGGATGAGAGAGGGCGAGGGGGGACGATGACAGGAAGGAAGAGCAGTGGAAATACAACTGTCTTTATGCTAATTGGGGTGTGAAAAGGAAGGAGACACTCTATTCACTCCGTGTGTGATTCAATTAATTACAGCGGTAAATCTTGAATTGAATATCTGCTTTGACATGAGCCTGACTTCCTTCCAAATCTTTGCAAACGCTCACATCCAGATATAATAATTAGCGTCAGAGAGAGAGAGAGAGAGAGAGAGAGAGAGAGAGAGAGAGAGGAGAGAGAGAGAGAGAGAGAGAGAGAGAGAGAGAGAGAGAGGGGAGGAGGAGCAGATCATGACAGGAAGTAAAGAAACATCTGTAGACTCAGGGACCGTGTCATTAGATTAAAGACTGAGTGAAGATACATGTAAACGTCTGTTCCATTTGTTTGATCGGATTAGTTTGAAGTATTTGAACTTATCAAATCAAATCGCATCGTATTCTATATGATCTTATCCGTTTGGATTGTATTTGACTGTGGTGTGCGTCTATTCCATCCCATAGTATACTGTCATATCATTGTAGTGTATCTTAACTGATCTCATCTCAGTTTATCGTATGATATCAGGTTGTATCATATTCTGTCTTATCTTATCAGAGTATCTTAGTATCATATCATGTATTTGATCTAATCCTCTTACAAAGTTGTTTCATAACTTACTGCGTTTTAATGAATGTTATTGTGAGGTATCAGATTCTATTATATCTTATACTATTATATTCTGTCTTATCTCGTCAGACTTTCTTATCATATCACATCTTATCTTATCAGAATTTCATTGCGACTCTAATATCATTACTTTTATGCCTAAAAATGTCCGGCTCATTCGAACATGATTGAATATTATTATTTCTATTACTTTCTCCACTTCCTGCGAAGAGGGCTGACCTAAAAAAACAAAGTGCTTTTTCATCTGGATGAAAAACACCTGGCATTTGTGCAGACTGCACCTTTAACACCTGCTGTTTTGAATGAGGATAAACTGGCAAGTCTGGAGTTATGGAGCAAACATGGAGGGAAGAAGGTGTGATGAGGAAACTCAACAATAAGAGCAGTAACTGACACTGACACACACACACACACACACACACACACACACACACACACACACACACACTTGACTGACACGCGATACCAGGCCAAGAGCTGACGTGACAGACTGACGGGTTTAATGCAAATATCTTCATATATCATCTTTCTGCAGCTGCACATAGCGTGATGATCCCTGATCCTGGTATGTGTCGGTGAGAATGCATGTGCTGACTTTGAAGTGATGGTTAGCGTGTGAGTGTGTGTGTGTGTGTGTGTGTGTGTGTGGAACCACATGCCTGCTGCTATGAGTTTATGTGTAGGAGGAGGAGGAGGAGGAGGAGGAGGAGGAGGAGATGACCTCACCAGGTTCACTTCAGGTTCTCTGCTAAGTGTGTGTATGGATTCTTGTACTCACGGCATGTGTGCGTGTGTGTGTGTGTGTGTGTGTGTGTGTGTGTGTGTGTAAACGTACCTTGCAGCCCTCGCATGTAATGCAGCGGTAGTGGTAACCTGTGGCCTTGTCGCCACACACCACACATGGCTCATCCTTTTCGAGGTAGCTGGGTATATACCCTGAAAAACACAGGCACGGAGGGAAAGTACCATGAGACGGAGGAGTAACGTAAACAATGTGACAGGCGGCTCCTTTAGCGCTACATGCTAACACTCGCTCGACGCGGGAAAGTACGAACAAAACAAAAACAATCACAACAGCAACAAATAAGCTCCCACAAATCAACATGGCCGCCCACACTGTTTGCTACCTTGCTAGCCGAAGCTTTGGCTAGCAGGGCCAGAGCTAACCCAGCTTGTGAGCTAGCTAACATCCAGGGCTAGAAAATGGGGGTGTAAGAACGGGTGGGGCTGCCACGGCGCCACAGCGCCACCTAGCTGACGTTTTGGCTAGCAGAGCAGGAGCTAACCCAGCGAATACGTCCATTGAGGCTGTTTCAGAGGCAGCTAGCTAAAGACACGTTAGCTTCTTTACTAACTTCAGGGCATTTCATTGTAATATCCGACCACAACAACATTCAAAAAGAGTCTTAAACGCAAAAAAGTTTGAAATACAGATCCAGATAAACTGTCAAAACACAGAGAATGTGCCCAACATTAATAAGTGGACGTTGTATTTAGACCCGTGTCCGTTCTTCCATGACATCACGGGACAATCACATCACCCTCACGCCGCAACTTCAGGACGTCCAACTCCATTCGAAGCAAACACCACAGGACGGAGGGAACATGCAGCAGCGCTACACCCGATCCCTCCTCCACCTCCACCGCACCGGGCCACTCCTGCTGATTGGCCCCGAAGATATATAAATATATAAATATACAGAAGTGGAAAAAGAGCTTGTGTCAAATGAGAAAAATCAGCTGTTCTATAAAGTTTCCGATTGATGGATAAAAAAAAACAACCTTGCAGCTGTCCGGCACGATTACAGTCAGAGTCTTGGCAGAGGAAGAAGCTCCCAGCTTGACCGTCAGTGTGTGAGACCCCTGACATAAACACACACATGCTAGCCCCCGCAACGTGTGTGTGTGTGTGTGTGTGTGTGTGTGTGTGTGTGTTTGCGTCCCGCTCATGGGAGAAGTTTAGCCTCCCTGGTCTTTGGGCGAGAAAGAGCTTTTCTGGCAGGAAGCCTGGAGGAAGGGGGCTGAGGTGGTATCACAGATCCACGGGGTCTGCATGCAGAGCAGGTGGTGCTGCGAGAGCGGGTCAAGCGCAGGGCGGGGGGTTCAAATCCCACTTTATTGACATTTATATATTGCGTCTATATTTTGGGTTGTTTGGAGACAAAGCGGCTTTTTACGAGTACAAGAATGACAAGAATACACTCCAGTCTCGCGCTATATTTAAACCTAACTATAGTTTGTTTACTAGTAAACCCTACAGACTGCCCTTTAAAGGCCCCAATAGCCGCACATATCTTGTAAACTCCACCCCCGCCCACACAATGGCGGCGTCCAAACAGCTCCACCGTAAACCACAGGACACATATGGCGTCTTTGGAGGAGCGGACGAGCCGATGTAAACGAAAACGACGAGGACGACGGCGACGACGCGGCTAATTACAGGACTAATTGACGGACGTGCCCTTTAATAGATGGACTAAAAGTGGATCGTTTATTTTTTGGTCTGTACACTTTGACGAGAAACATGCAAAACCTCTGTCCTCCCTGTCTCTAATCAGATTTAATGAAATGTACATTCAATCTGACTTTATAACAATTATTACAAGATGTTGTGGCTGGGCTTGGTTTGCTGCGTGCGTGTGTGTGTGTGTGTGTGTCTCTCTCTCTCTCCGTGTGTGTGTGTGTGTGTGTGTAATAGTCGTCTCGTCTCCGCAGTCGTCTCTCTCTGTGTTTTAACTTGGGAATAGGACAGTATGTTCTTTTTCCATATTGCCTGCGAGACCAGTGAGACTGAGGGCGTGAGCACAGACACACAGGAAATAGCAGATTTCCAACCATCTCATACGATATATGGCTACGAAGGAGGGAGAGGGAGGAGATGGTACACTGCACGTCGCAAATAAACACACGTGCACGCACACACACGTGCGCGCGCGCACACACACACACACACACTCACACGCACAGAGACGAGAGCCAGAGCCGAAAGCAGATTGTTGCATTGCAGACATACACTATATTTGATGTTTTCATGACATATAAAATAGTGTGTGTGTGTGTGTGTGTGTGTGTGTGTGTGTGTGTGTGTGTGTGTTAAGGCGTGGTAGGGGCTGTGACAGGCAGTGTCTGATGGGATCTGTCAGAGTTAAAGAAAAGGATTATGGGAGAATCAGAAGAAAGGAGACATGAAGCCATACTAAAGGGGCACATGTGACATTTAGTGTGTGTGTGTGTGTGTGTGTGTGTGTGTGTGTGTGTGTGCGTGCCATGAATTCTTAAGCTCTCCAGGTTTTTTGTTATTAAAGATTAAAAAGGCTTGAAATGAAACGAATCATTCACATTGACAGAAACACAGACTAGTGGTGAAGTGGCTTCCTGCAGCTCACCTCACTCTGCCCTTCATCGTCCTTCCGCTTCAATCAAACACATCCTGGGCTACTGGTAAAAACATGGCGGTGCAACATGGTGCCCTCTAGTGGAGAGGACCTGCTCCTTCCAGAGTCAATGGACACATCGGGGTGATTTTACACCCGTATCTTTATTCTATAATCATAGAAATGGAGGATATTTGATTGTATCACACACACTGCACCTTTAAGTGGAACGTCAAGCTTCGATCCTTATATAGGAAAAAGACACTGCAGCCAGATTATGACAAGAAAATTAAAAAAAACACACTAAGTGGAGGAGGAGACGAGGCGGAGAGAGGAGGAGGAGGAGGAGGAGGAGGAGGAGGAAGAGGAGGAGGAGGAGGAGGAAGAGGAGGACTAGGAGGAGGAGGGGGACGAGGAGGAGGAGGGGGACGAGGAGGACGAGGAGGAGGAGGAGGACGACGAGGAGGAGGAGGACGAGGAGGAAGAGGAGGAAGAGGAGAGGGGCCACATGAAAGATAATCAGGACGATCGCAGACGGATCATATAGGAGAAACGTCAGCTCCACTCTGCTGGCAGCACCGAGCAGCAGCAGCAGCAGCAGCAGCACCGAGCAGCAGCAGCAGCAGCACCGAGCAGCAGCAGCAGCAGCAGCAGCAGCAGCAGCAGCAGCAGCAGCAGCAGGACTGACTGGAGGATCCGGTTGCTGCTGCTGCTGCTGTGTTTGGAAGCCAAGCCCAAAATCAATACTGCTGCAGCCCCCCCTCCTTCCCATAGACAGACAGACAGACAGACAGACAGACAGACAGACAGGCAGACAGACAGACAGGCCCTGCAGCACCTCCACATATCAAACCCAGGGGGGGGGGCGGGGCTTCAGTCTGACAGGGTAAATATTATACTGTTTAAAATTCACTGTTTCTCCGTGTTGACGTGGGCGGATTAGAGTCTTTTAGTCTCGTGAAGCCAAATCAAACTTCATTTCTTCTTCTTCTCATTCTGAAAATGGAATTCCGAGTAAGATAATAGTGTTTTCATTAAGCAGCAAGAGTAAACACTATTTTTAGTTTTTACTAATTCCAGCATTGTGAAGTATCTATAGAGGGTTTGAACAACTGTCATACAGAAACATGATTTTCAAAAACCAAGATGTCCATAAAAAATGAAAAGGTCAAATCAAATGCAAACCCCTGAATACAAAAGTGCCCATCAACGCCGTTTACCCAGAATGCACTTCACTTCACTCCACTCTGCCAAAATGTGCAGCGCCCGTAAGATGAGAGAAAATCTTGGAGGTGGAGCTTTGTGTGACGGGGTCGTGAAGAGGGGCCTGATATTTATAAATATAATGATTATTCCACCAATGAAACTCATCCTGTCACAAACTCACAGTCCAGGTCTGACCCACGGAGACCTGGACTCCCAGGATCCAGGTCCTGACGCGGAAAATAGAAACTACAGCTGTTCAATAAAAGCCAATGGGCCCTGTACTACGACTACTACTACTAGTACTACTGTGTTTATAGCCCTGCTCTGAGACACACACACACACACACACACACACACACACACACACACACGCACACACACACTGCACACGCTTGCTGCAGCTCTATCACGTTTGATTTAAAATCCAAATTCCCACTTTGCAATAAAACCAGTCTGGATACACATGAGAGGGGGAGGAGGAAAAAACGCTGAGTCATCAATCACCTCTTCACTTCCTCCCGTGGTCCCTGACGCCTCATCCTCCACTTGTTTACTCTGCTTGTTTGTTTATACGGCTTCATGAGAGCGGGATGGAGACAGTACGGTGGAGTTATCACCTGATACACTCGCACAGCGAGCGGCCGCGTCCTCACACACACATGAAGGATGTTGGTCATTAGCTGGACTCGTGTGTGTGTGTGTGTGTGTGAGGGGATGATGGCACCTTTTTAAAGATGTAGCCCCGGCTCTCTCTCTCTCTCTCTCTCTCTCTCTGTCTCCTGAGGGAGAGAGTCACCTTTAAGTGGAAGCTGAATTATCTGTCCGGCTCAAAGTGTTTTATTCAGAGTGGAGCTGAGATGAATGTGCTGCGGGGGACTTGAACCTACAACCTGCCGTATGAGCTGTAAAATCAGGCCGGACCCACCAGGTGGTTTACAGGGACCTGGGGACACGTGGACCTGCTGCAGGTTCGGGTTCTGATCTGGAGGCTGAGCTGCGGCACAAAGCGCCACCTGGTTTGAAAATATCATAATAAATGAAATTTTAAAAAAGAAATAAAAGAGGTACAAAAATAAAAGAGGTACAAAAATAAAAGAGGTACAAAAATAAAAGAAGTAAAACAATTTTAAAAAATGAAAATAAAATAAAGATTAAAAATAAAAAATGAAATAAATAAAATAAAATAAAACATTATTTAGAAACATGCTGATGCACTAAAATATATATAATTGAAAGTATCTTAACGACCATTTCTGCAAAAAAATCATCTCAATCTTACGCACTGGACCTTTAATTATTTGGATTACGCCAAAAAAAAGAATAAAATCACAGTACCAGCATATGTGTAAGTATTTACATTTAAATATTTGTATTGACGTATTTAGATCCATACGTTTGCGTTCGGGTTGAACCGATAACAGCAGAGCGTATTGACCCGGGGCCGAAACACCCAGCTCGCACACCTCACCCCGGGACCAGCGCCCCCCTCAGGCTGACACACTGTCACACGTCCCCCGGTTCAAACCGGGCGTGACAGGGAGAATAAGGTGCACGGCTCCGGCAGCGGCCGCCCTGCTGGGGGCAGCAGCAGCTGCACCCCAGAGATGGGTTTGACAAAAGCCCAATGAGGAATGTGCTGTTACTCTGGGTTTTTACATCAATGCTCCTCCCACATCATCACTGACACTATCAGCTTCTGGAGGGAGGGAGGGGGGAGATAGAGCTGTCACTCAGACAATGGGGTGACATGAAAGCAAAGAGAGAGAGAGAGGGAGAGGGAGAGAGAGAGAGAGAGAGGGAGAGAAGACGTGTTTTTTAGTTGCTCTCTCTGGATGCGAGGCGACAGATCTGCGGCAGTGAATCACGTTCCATCTGCTTCGCCACCGACGGCTTTTCCTTCGAGTCCAGACAAAAACATGGAGCCTCCACAAACGACAGGCGGCAGAGGCGACGCTCCCAAAGTCAACTTTGGATGTCAGAGCCAAACAGAGCAGAATCAGACTGGAGCACAAACAATAACTCCTCAAAACGATCAATACGCTGTCTGCCTCCATTGAAACGCTCCCCTTTCACCAGCAGTGACTCAGAATAGATCCATGAGATCACAACCGAGCTGCGACCTCCGCGGCCGACGGCTGAAGACAAGAGGAGAAGAAAACCTGCAGTTCCCAGGCCGGCCACTTGAGGCAAAGTGGGTCCATCCCCACAGACTCCCATGTTAAAATGTTCGACTACGGAGGAGAAGGAAACATGTTTAAAGTCTGGTACAAACTACAGTTTTGGTCTCAGTCCGTCACATGCGTTGCCGTGACAACTGTACGGGGGCGGGGCTTGTTTTGATTCCATCCAGGTTTGAAATTGTGCTTAATTAAGGGGCGTGGCCTCTTGAGTGACACCTCGGTCAACCTTCTGTGGATGCTGGTGACAGCTCCATGGCACCAACCCCTGCTCTAACTGTGCTCCGCCCCTTTACCACCCCCCTCCCTTTTTTGGGATTAACCAGGAAGTAGGAGGAGTCAGGCACTACGAGCCTCATAGGCAGAAATCTATGGGTGATGTCACGGGCGCTAAGAAAACAACAATAATAATAATGATAATAATGATATTACTACTACTACTACTAATACTACTAATAATTCTAATTATATAAAAAGAAATAATAATAATAATAATAATAATAATAATAATAATAATAATAATAACAACAACAACAACAACAATAATAATAATAATAATAATAATAAATATCATTATTATATAAAAACAAATAATAATCATAATAAATAGATTTTGAATCAATAAAAACACTGCGCGTGTGCAGCTCGAGTCTCTGCGATCGGACAGATGGATCCACAGACGCTGCGATGTCTTACTCTCCTGTTTTCTCTCTCTCCTCCAAAAACGACTCGGAGACTCCAAACACACGTCCCACCTCCATAAACAAGTTTGGAGGGAGCCGATTTCCCCCCGAAATGAAAGTTGGAAGCCATTTTTCACTTTTAGAGAAATTCATTCACACTTGAGACGGAGGGAGGGAGGCGGCGTGAGCGTCGTCCGGAGCTGCCAGCTGGCAGCAAACACACGTCCATTAAAACGGCATCACTCACCAGTCATACTCTTCACCGAACATTGGCTGTTCTTCCTCTTCCTTTTCGGGCCATTGAGCCACCTACAAGAAAAACACAGGGAGACAGAGACATAAAGACACATCAGTGACGGCGCTGGGAGGGTGAATATACCACGTTGTGACATTCTGGACAGTGGGTGGTGTTTAGGCATATTTAAGGAAATGAAAACAAGTATTTTTGGTTCTTGTGTGAAAGCATTTTTCTGAACGCAACCCTCTCTGTGATTGTGTGCACGTCAGAAGAGAAAAATATCAAAGCCAGTGGTCAGCCGAGAGGCTGAGAACTGTGTTTTCAGGGGAGTCGGCTGCGTGAGCGCCGCGGAACGGCGTCCGCAGTTCGACGGTATGTCTTCGTCGCTGGTCATTTACGGTGGTTGCGCGCACAGCGAGACAGCAGCAGTGTGGTTCCT
The DNA here is from genome assembly GCA_016785325.1 of Chascanopsetta lugubris. NCBI lineage: Eukaryota > Metazoa > Chordata > Actinopteri > Pleuronectiformes > Bothidae > Chascanopsetta > Chascanopsetta lugubris. The sequence continues at coordinate 84,255 of JAFBJT010109048.1, forward strand.
TATCGAGACGTATGTCTGGATCGGCAGGTAAACATCGGAATACAACTTCCTGTCGTGTGACAGACTCAGCAACTCGAGGCTTTTACTTTGAAATTCATACACAAACTGATGTCAACATTCATGGATAAACAAAAAATACGACTGCAAGAACACTACACGTTCATAGTGTCATTTACTATGAAAAGACATAAAGGTTAAAAAAGTTACACTGTCACCTAGTGACCTGGCATATGTACTCCCACCATTTTTGATATCTTTCAAAACGAGGACATTTTTGAACGCTGCTAAAATGAGATGTAAACAAATGCAAAATACAACTACTTTGAAAACGAATTAATCAGTGAAACATTTTTTTTAATCAATAATAATTTCATTAAGCTACAGAAATTGTGTCTGATCATTTCCACTCGCTAATGTGAAAAAACGAAACAAATTCAGATATGCTTTTTCAAAGAACTTGCTCATCAACAATATTACTTTTATATTGCGTTATGGTGCATTTCCTCTTGGGGAGACAGAAACCACATGTTTCAAAGGACCTGATGAATCAGAAAAGGGATTTGTTGCAGCAGCCTCATTGGAAACGTAAAGGAAAGAAGTTGGACTTGCGAAAGGACACAGTGTTTCTGCGATCCAGGAAAAGAAAAGACATTAAGGTCTATAAGTCAGTGCAGTTTGTCAGTGTTTCCTTCGGCAGCGAGCATCTGGTCCTCAATTCAAGTTTATAAAAAAAAACAAAAAAAGAGGAGGAGCTGCTTTGCATTAATTTGAAGCAGAGGAGTAACGTCGCTAACTCTGCACCAAAGCTCTCAGTCATAAACACTGAGAAAAGCAGAGCGCAGCTTTTCTTACTACAATGCCAAACGCTTTTTGGCAGGAAGAGACTCCGCTCCTCCGTTCCTACGACGACCACTCACAAACACCATCCAAGCAGGAGAGGGAGGGGCGGGGGGAGGGGGGGGGCTCGAACACCAGCTCCTCTGACACAGATCAAGCATCAACAAGTGTGTGTGACACACACACACACACACACACACCTGCAGCCGCTCTGACACATGTGACTGACATGTACAGCGCAGATGGGAAGCGGCAGCTCCGAGGGGATTAATGAGGAGGGGTTAAGTGTGTGTGTGTGTGTGTGTTAGTGTGTGTGAGAGAGAGGGGGGAGGGTGTTAAGTATGACAGTGAGAGAGTTAGAGAGTAAAGTGTGTTTGTGTGTCTGTGTGTGGAGGGGCGAGAGGAAGAGGGAGGGAGAAAGAGAGAGAGAGAGAGAGAGAGAGAGAGAGAGAGAGAGAGAGAGAGAGAGAGGGAGGGGGAGGGTGGGGGGGTAGAGAGAGAGAGAGAGAGAAAAGGGGGGATAGAGAGAGAGAGTTAAGAATGACAGCGGGAGGGAGAGAGAAGGATGGTAAAGTGTAAGAGAGAAGTGTGTGTGGGAGAGAGAGAGAGAGAGAGAGAGAGAGAAAGAGAGAGAAAGAGTGTTAAGAATTAGAGCGTTGGGCGGTGAGAGAGTTAAGTGTGTTTTTGTGTCTGTGGAGAGAGAGAGAGGTGAGTAACTGTAAGTGAGAGAAAAGTAAGTGTGTGTGTGTGTGTGTGAGAGAGAGAGAGAGAAAGAGAGAATAGAGGGAGAGAGAATAGAGGGGAGGGTGAAGAAGGGTGTGTGTGGTGTTTCTAAAAAGAGAGAGAGATTGGTAGAATTGAGTGAGTGATGTCCGTGTGTGTGTGTGTGTGTGTGTCTATGTGTGTGTGCGTGCGCGTGAGGAATCCCAAGAGTCCAGCTCTGTGCTCTCAGACACTGTCGATCGCCCGCGGCTCTCTCTCTCTCTCTCTCCTCCCACACCAGAGCCCTTTAATACCGACTCCACCAGAGAGAGGGAACAGGACTCCATTAGAGTCATTAATAAAACAAGGTCCCACTCTGTTAAGACGCGCACACACACACACACACACACACACACACACACAGAGTTGTATTACAGTATGTTTGTTGTTATCAGGAGGAAGGATCCCTCCCTCCTGTGCCCTTCCTAAGATGGAGGGAGTCATATGTCGTCTATATAACGTCCTCTGAGGGGGCGGGGCCAGACTCTGTATACGCAACATAAATATTTAACGAATCAAACTCTGTTTAGTTTGTGATAAATTCAATCTAATTAAAAAAGGCTCCCTTAATAACCGTGAGGTAAATGTAAACAGCGGCTTTAATAAGTTGGGGCAGTTGCGGTTTGTGTACATATTCTAATACGGTTGTTGTTCTGTTTGCATAGTAATCAGCACTTTCTCTGCAGTGTATTTTTTTGTTCCATCTGTATAAACTGGTTCCACGTCGAGTTGAACTGGAATTTATACTGAAAATAATGATCGAATAATTAAATATGTCAATAAAGGTATATTACATTTCCCAACTTCCTCCCTCCGTCTAGAGATGAGGCTCAATTATCATCAACATCTGTCGCACGTGAGGCCAGAAAGAGAAGCAGAAAACAAAGAGAGCTCCCTCTAGTGGCGACCTACATTATCGCTGGTAAAGCCAGTTTCAGTACAAAGGCCTAAAAACACATGATCCCTCATTCAATGAACATCATTTTCAATGATCTACTTGATGCAAAAAAAAAAGAGGAACTGACATGATGGACGAGTCGAGGGATGACTCATCATTGGTTGAGCAAGTAAAAGGGGGCGGGGCCTCGATCCCGGCCCCCCGTGGATCACTGCATGAAAACAGGTTGTTCAGTCTGTTTGCGAGCTTTATTGAGACGTCTTCATCTAACGAACCCAAACGTTAAATCCTCCGTCACTGACGGAACACAGATGTTTCGCGCCTGTTCCGTCAAATCCGTTTGTTTTTATTGTTCCGCTGCAGCAAACGCCGCGTCCCCCCCCCCCCCCCCCCCCCCCCCCCCCCGAGACTCACCACCATATCACCCGCTGCTTGAGATGTGGAGCTGCTGTAATTGAGCTTAAATGCCAACTCAAACTGCCTTTCACATTTAATCTGCGCTTTAATTATCCTACCATTGTCTTCCTCTCCGTTATGGTTCCCTTTGCCCTTTTCAGAGAGCATGGGGCAGATTAGCGGAACATTAAAGTGAGCTCTTAAACAGCCTGTTGAGTTAAAGCGCCGTGCATCATCATTGTTGTGTCTGCGGCCGAATGAATCTTTCACACAGAACGAGCATGACTCATCGCTTCTCGCGGACACGGTGTTCCAGCCCAGCCCCGGAATTGTAGGACGAGTGCGGGAGGAGGAGGAGGGGGTGGGGTGGGGGAGGGGTGGGGGGGTGGGGCGTTTGTTGACGAGGTGACGGAGGCTGAAGGTGTCGGGGCCCTCACCTGTCAGGCAACACGTCCTCCGAGTGTTTTCATTCAATCTGGAGGATGCATTTGTTTCACGTGTGGAGGAACAAAGAGGAAAACAGACCGTTCTGTTTCAGACATCAGCAGAGAAACCAGCAGCCTGTAATACCACTCTTCCACCACTGGAGCGAGTCATGAGCCACTCCGTTGGCCCCTGATACACGCGCCTGGCTGTGGTTCGATGTTTTTCTCGGAGTATTTGCACCATCACAAGTGTTTTCGGACGTAAGAAAAGTGCTGTGCTCCAGGCCAATAGGTGGCGCTGTTACTTTCCTAGCAACATGTTTTTTATAAGCGTAAAAAGGCGTCTTGTTGACTAAAGACGTCGTTGTTTCGACTTTTAGACTTCCCGTCTAAAAGGGGAAACCACAGCAACACGCAGCCGCTTTTAGACCAACGGCAGAAGCCGCTCACACCGACACGGATCTCACGATCTTTACGGCGAGTTGGCGGCTGAGCTCCAAAGATATTTACAGACTGTGACGCCTGCTTTATGACGCACGTGAATGAGTGCGTGCGTTCGCACACAACAGCGCCATCTGCTGTGAATAAAAGGCAGCGCGGCGTCAAAATGACAGACGCCTCCTTGAGCAGCTGTCACAGCAGCGGCAGAGGGATGAGGTGGAGTTTTCACCGCCACTCCGAGGGAAACGTCTCTCTCTGTCAGACGGCGTCAGCGTCACAGCGCACGGCTGCTGCAGGCGACAACCATCAAACTGTCGAGCTCGTGTGTGACAGCTCGGTGTGGCCGGTGCAGCAGCAGCAGCAGCAGCAGCAGCAGCAGCAGCAGCAGCAGCGGCAGCAGCAGGTTGTTACAGATGGAAACATGAGGGAAACACACTCTCTATTCAGCGCACCATCACCACAGCTACACCTTCTCTGCAAACTGTCACAGGCTGTTTGTGTTTTCACTCACGGGAAACAAACAGCGTTCTGATACAACCCAAAAAAAACAAAAAAAACAACAAGCTGCAGCCCTATCAGATCGTTTCCCTGAATCACACAGAGGAGTCAGCAGGTTTGGATATCAACTGAAACATCAGAGAACGCGCTCCTGCAGTACCACTTTTCTACCACTAGAGCGAGTTATGGGCCAGTGTTTACACACATTAGAAACGCTGCGCTCCGAGCCGACAGGTGGCCATTCATGGGACCCTCAGCGTGAAGACGCAAAGAAGAAGAAGGAGAGGAAGAACCAAACCACAGAGGAAGAAAATCTCCACGAAACTCATCCAAACAGCGACAACTCAAAAAAGTACAGGCTCAAGTGGCACAGACTCCCCCTAGTGTCCCCACACGGGAGGTGCAGCCTCATTTTCACCCTTTTTACACACACAATGCGTCCAGGGGCCGGACTGGATCCTCCGACGGGCCGGTTCTGGCCCGAGGGTTTTATGTTTGACACCCGCTGATCTACACAACGTTCACAAGGTTCACAACTGCGCTTACTTTTGCAGAGAAAAGTTAGAGGAAAGCGAGCGAGTGGAGCCGCCTGACGGGGAGTCGGTGGAGGGTGTGTGATCCTGCGGGTGGAGGGGAGGGGGGAGGGGGGGGTGTAGGCGCTCAGACTGTATCACACCGCCCGGGAACGTGTGGCCATTTAGCGCAAATACAAGTGCTGCCGTCCCGGAGATGAAAACATCATGCATAATTGAGTGTTTTTTGATGGAATGAGAGTTCGTGCAGGTCGGGGCATGACGCTGAGGCTGCGCTAAGGCAGGCAGGCAGACAGGCAGGCAGACAGACAGACAGACAGACAGGCAGACAGACAGACAGACAGGCAGACCAGGCAGGCAGACAGACGGGCAGAAATACCACAGAGCTTTTCAATTTCCACCAGCGCTGATGGAACACAGATTGCGACACATCCACTGCACAGAAACCTGATCCCACCCCACACTGACACACTGTACTCTGCTCTGCAGCCTCACACACACACACACACACACTAAAGTTTGAATGTGGACATGCAACAAGTCGTGCACGTGCAGCACGGAGCCCAAAACAAACAGCACAGGGCCCAAAGCAGAGAGGAGTGGGGCTCTGACCTGATGATGCACTGGTGGGGCTGTAACACATGCATTGCAGAGGACCAGGAGTCGTAGCCGCCGCCGCCGCCGCTCAGGCTCATGCACGCTCTGGCTGTCACACTACAAGTGGAGCTACAGGTTTGTTTACCCTGTGCCCCGCTCCCCTCCCTCCCTCCCTCCCTCCCTCCCTCCTTCCCTCCCTCCCTCTCCTCCTCCTCCTCCAATCCCCGGGACTCTGTGACTGGCTCTGCCAGCGCCAGTACCACCCAGTCTCCCCTGATTGGAGCAGGGCCAGTTGTTTCTCTCCCCCCCCGCCCCCCCCACCACCTGCGCCTTTGACAGCGAGGGGAGGAGGTGGGGGAGGGAGAGGGGGAGGGAGGGAGAGAGAGGGAGTGGTGGTGGGTGGGTGGGTGGGTGGGGGGGGGGGGTAGAGGTGGAGCGTCAGGTAATTGCTGAGCTGTCAGCGAAACAGAGCGACCCCC
>JAFBJT010109048.1:90726-102565 GCA_016785325.1 Chascanopsetta lugubris
CATGTGCTCCCGTTGTTTTTATGAACCCCCGTCTGTTAATGTGAGGTTTACATGGAGTCACATGCCTTGGCTGCACAATCTCTGTAAACAGAGTCGTGTAATAATGTGGAAACACTCCAGGAACCTTCTTGAAGTTGAGGACTTCTCCTCACCCCGATTCTCTCAGTCGGAGAAAAGCAACACGGCAGGAATCAAACCCCCTGATGAGGCGTGACGTCTCTGTGAATTTTCATATGACAACCTCACCGCAGCACTGTCAGCATCCCAGCGTCTGAGCTGATGGGGGGGGGGGGGAATCCTCTTATCGGAGCAGCTCTGAGGCCGGGAGCAAGGCAGCAGGGCTGGGGATTTTTGACCCACAGCTGCAGCCACAGGAGGAGGCGGAGGAGCGGAGGATCCTGCTGATGATTGGAGCTTACGCTCGGCAGACAAAGGAGAGCTGCCACCAGGTGGAAGAGGAGACACCCAGCGGCCTCAGGCGGCTTAACGGATTTACAGGCAGGGAAAGTGGATGGGCTCCAACTTCATCGCTAGGCCCTCTTCCGTGCCTGACACTTGATCTATGCCCACCTCCCTCTGCGTGGAGGTGCAGGCAGCGGGGGGGGGGGGGGGGGGGGGGGGGGGGGGGGGGGGGGGGGAGGGAGGGGCGGAGACGATGAGGCTCCAGGAGACGATGTCTTAAGCAGAAAACATCAAGGAGAGGAGGGTGAGGAGACGTGAACAGAGACACATCAAAGGAGACTGTGTGTACTCGTAATAGCTCACGCGGCTTCACTTTCCATGAGACACCGCTGTGTAGCATCACTGCATTAAAGGTGCAGCGTGTAATATTTTCGTCACTTCTATTTGTAGTCATAGAATTTCAAAAACATTTAGACAGACGTTATTACAAATGTGTAATCAGCGTTTTAACATTACACCAAAATGAGCCCTTTAATTAATTAAATGTTTTTACAATAGTCAAAGTCAAAATCCGTTTGTTTGTCAAAGGCATCAGCATGTGCAAACATACAGAGACTTTGAAATGTAAACAGAGGAGAAAGAACAAAAAAATATAATATATAAAAATACAAATTAAAAATAATACTAATACACAAAAGTTACATAAAAGTTACACAAAAGTTGCAAAAATTAATTTAAATTGTCCACATTATCCAAAGTAAAAGAGGAATTGATGAATAACATCATAAAAATAACAATAGATTGAATTTTGTGTATAAATATAAACAGACAGCAAATAACATAAAACTATCTACATTAGATATAATGCAATAGCCCAGATTGGACATACTAAGCATATTTTATTCTTGAATGGCAGCCAAGGGCAAGGTTGTCTTACATGCTCGGAGGGGAAGAGTGAGATAATGGATACGAAGTGCAACTTCACCTGTAGATGTCACCAAATCGTACACAGCGCACCTTTAATATCAACATATGAGCTCATCACTGAGTGGATCTGTTCCACTGCTGCTCCACCAGAGGGATGTTAAAGTCTAGTATTTCTAAAAACTCCTGATCCTCCCTCCACTTGTTATCTGCAGAGCTCCTTGGGTCAACCTTGGTTGCCATGGTTACTGCAGAGGATAATGGAGCCCCATCCCAGACTTCAGATACGTAATGGACTTTGGTAACTTGAATGTGTAACCTTGACTCTGGCTGAAGGAGAGAGTCCGACAGACAAATTAAGAAGGAGAATCAAATTGAATAAAAAAATAAAAAAATAGATAAACAAGACAATCCTCGAGTGTCAGGTTGTGGCTCTGCTGATGACTTCTGCACTGAAACGCATTCACTGCTGTGACTGTATTGGAGTTCTGCTTGATGCCAGTGGTTCGATGTTTGCTTAAGGAAGCATGACGTAATCTATGTCTTTAATAAAACTGCTCCAGCCACTGTGTTGCAGCAGAGGCGCCGACTGTGCCTGGCACAGGTTCTCCTGCCTGGTTGGTGACACGACACTGATTCGAATGTTTATTTTCAACATTTAATCCATAATCGTTGGGCTGATGTGGGGGAAGAGAGGTGGCACGAGCATCACTGAAAACCTCTGTAATTGTGGTATTTCGCCAGCACCCCAGACAAATCGGGGCGGGAGCCAGGTTCAGGAGGGGCTTAAGAGGCGGCGGGAATCTCGGAGGCAGATGCGGTGACAGGCTGCGATGGGTTGCCGAGGATCAAGGGGATATTGGAGGAGCTCAGGATGTGAAACCGGGTGGTCTCGTGGTGGTTACCAGCGATCCTCACGTGAAGGGAGATGGTCTGGTGGGTGACACTCCCCAGTGAATGTCCGTCGATAGCCTCGGCGGGAATGGGAAGTAGTCAGAGGCTCAGCCATGATTTTGAGGTGGCGTGCCAATGCCTGGCTTATGATGTTGGCGTCTGCGCCAGTCTATTGAGGAGGAGGCGTCATGCGCACCGTTAGGAAGCATTCAACTGATCTGAATCATGGGACGTGCCCTACGGGAGCTGTGAGGTGCGATGGTGTGGCTCACCCGGCATGACGGAGACCTGGACGGGTTCAGCCGCTTGTTCGGGGCGGGTGCTGGCGAAGTTTCCGGGAGCTCCTCAACAGAGGCAGAGGTTGAGGCTCCAGCGCTGTTCTCGCTCGGCCAGAGAGAGAGACCGAGCGGGGCCCGATTGCATGGGTTCGGGTTCAGGCAGTAGAGTGGGAGCACTGAGAGTGTGTGCTGGCGCCACGGAGGCGCTGCCGATTCATCTCGGGTCACTGCGGCTGTGGCCGAGGCATTTAGAGGACTTCTCCACTGACCAGAAGGTCGGGGGTTTGATTCCCGCCTCCCCTGAATCCGTACGCTGAGGTCTCCTTGGGCAAGACACTGAACCCCACGTTGTCCCATACACAGATACAAAGTGCTGCAAATAAAAGCACGGTATGAATGTTTGAGTGACAGGGTGAATGACAACTGTACTGTAAATGGCTTTGAGAGGTCTTCAAGACTTGATGAAGCTCTGCCACAAACATACAGATCATTTAATGTAGTATGTTTGTTGCCGTCCTGACTACCTGTTCTCTGCTTTGCTGACTCCCTCAATTCCCTTTTTCCCCGTGTCTCCATGTGACCTGTCTCTGCCTCTTTCTCCTCCTCTTTATTTCCATCCCCTCACTCTGTTTAGTTTATCATGTGTTTCAACAGCTGGTGTTGGGGAAGCATTTATAGGTAATAATAATGGCATGTGAGTCAAGCCCCATGTGGTTTCCTCGTCTATCACCTTATTTATTACGGGCCTCCATAGAAAATAACTGCAGTAATCAAAAAGTGATGGAGACACTTAAGTAGAAAGTTATTGAACCGGTAAAAGAGGAAGCAAACAACATTTTAAGCCCCAAAAATGATGGAAACTAAAGGTCTGTGCAGCCATGACCTTGGAAATGTTCACTCTGGCGGACCACAGAGACGCAGAGCCTCAGAAAGTCTTATCTGCTTTCTGAGACATGGCGAGACAAGTCAGCTGCCCACCCAGAATTATTACCACAGCGCTAGCTTTTGTCTATCATTGGTTCCTGGGTGTAGACAGAGAAAAATCCTTGGTTTGTGACTGTAGAGGAGACAGAGGATCAGAACAGAGCGAAGGAAAGGCACCTTGCGGCAGTAAACGCTGTGGATCAGATTTAGATTCATAAGAAGCTGCCATTAAACATTCTCTTATTTATTCATTGAATTACATTAAACAGAATATCATTTATGACTTAAATTAGGGAATTGCACATGTGTTTATAACATGATGGGGAATGGAGGCTGTGTTCTAAGCACCCTGAGTTGTGTCTCATATAATAATTGTCTCATATAATAATTATCTCATGATATATCTAAATATCGATATCTTTTGAATTATTGTTTTCTCAATAATTGGTTTATTGAGATAATCCTTGAAAACTAGTTGTGGCAGACTCATCACATGCCACAAACACTGTTATTTATTGATTTATTTGTTCATTAATTTATTTATAGATAGTCTCATGATATCATTCAATTAATGTTAATATGTTTCATGTCTAACTTCACCTAATTTCACTGTACACAGACAATGGCGATTAAAGGTGCAGTGTGTAAGATTATGGTCATTTTTGTCACTTCTACAAATTGTACAAAACAATTACATTCTGACATACATTTATTATAATCAAAGTAAAAGTATTGTTTTTTCCCCAATACCCTTAAATGAGCCAATTAATGTATATTTACGCGAGTAGTGGGTCCTCTATGGAGGCCGCCATGTTTTTACAGTAGCCCAGAGTGGACGTACTAAACGTGTTTTGAGTTTTAATGACAATGGAAGTTTACCAGGTTCTCCTGCATGTTGAGAAGAGTGAGAGTGAGGTGATGGATACAACATGCAACTTCACCACTAGAGGTGACCAAATCTTACACACTACACCTTTAAGGCTACTCTATTCTATTATATTTTATCATATTCAATCCTATATGGCATCTGTTGCATTTCTACATCAGCATGACGTCACCCATAGGTTTCTGAGTGCTTCTGAGGCCCGTACTGGGCGGTTCATTTGTCGCCATCTTGCCAATACTTAACTCCTCCTATTTCCTGGTTCATCCAAAAACAGGCAAAAAGGCGGAGCACAGGTGGAGCAGGGGCTGGGTCCATTGTGCTGTCACAGCATCCACAGAAGTGTCACACAATTTCAAACTTCAACTGAGTGAAAGTAAGCCCCGCCCCCATGCAATTGTCACAGTAAAACGTGGCTGAAACCAAAACTGAAGTTTGTACCAAACTTGAAACATGTTTCATTCACCTCTGAAGCTGCTCAGTTTAACATGAGAGTCAACGGGGACTGACTCATTTTTTGGATTCAGCCTCTAGTGTCCACCCTGTGAACTGCATGTTTTTTTTTCTGTTACTGGACTACATTAGCCCTGGAGGGAGGTTGCTGCTTGTAGAATAATAAGAATTATAAAACCTAGACAGCCTTTCATTAAAAGACATATTACATCATCTTTACTCCCCTGCAGTGGGGAGGAGCGTGTGGGCATGAATCATGGTTGAAGACTTCCCTTGACTCCGCTGGTTCTTTCTTACATTAAACTGTTTCCCTGATGAGTTCGCTTTTCATTTAATTACTGACATGTTCCTAAGTGAACAGGTAGGGCGAGGAAAGGAGGTTAATAGAGACTCAACCCATATTTAATTCTTACCCCAAGGTCATTCAGTAGGTTATTACAGTCCGTATTGTTACGCAATGTTACACTAATAGGATAATGAGCCAGGGCATTAAGTATACGGACTGTGAGGCATGTCTGGGGGGTCCACAGTAGAGTGCATGAGACACCATTATGTTCAATTAAAACAGATTACTACCACTATTATTCATCATAGTGGAATCTATATAAGTATAAATTCCATTAAAAATTCCATTAAAAATCCTAAAATAAATTTTAGTTGTATGCATTTGTTTTTGCTTTATGCTTTTTTAATTGCCCCGTCATGACCCACTCGTTATTCAGAGGGGCCTTAGGTGGAAAAGAAGCAGAGCCTCTGACTAAAAAGCAATGAGGAAACAGCATGTCATGTTACATGACTCAGCAACACAGACAGTGGAATGATCTAGTCCGACAGTTTCAGTACCTGTATCAGGTTAAGGTGGATCTGACCATCTGAGTCTTGCTTATTATACAAATCAAATAACCTTACCTTTTTAAAACTAAGGTCAGAAATGTTCCCTCAAATATTTCCTTAAAATCTAACGCACATTTGTGTTCTAAAGCTCATGATATCACGCTGTGACCTGTTAGTCAAGAGAAAATGCACCTTAATAACTTTGAAAACATTTCTTAAATTCTGTAAAACTGCTAATTTGAACTCTTTGTCTCATGACATTCAAAGACCTGTGCATTCACATTGCAGTGATGGTGGCGGAAACCCTTGACTGTAAAGTCTATTCTTTACCCTCAGCACTTCCCACTTGCGCATGTGAAGAAGTTGGTGGTTTGCATTAAGGGGATGGCAAGACACTTTACAGTTTGCTCTAAAGAAGGAAAAAACAACAACGAATTAATGAATCTAAAATGTCCTGGTATTGACCAGTTTCAGGTGTTTGGGGGGATTAAGAACAGAGAGATCAGTTGTGTTTTATGTTCAGTGAAGCAACAAAGTGTGAATGAGGATAACTCCTTTGGAGCAGAGTGGAGGGATTAAACTTTAAGTCTTTGTTTTGGGGAAATCAACAAGTCCGAGCTCCAGTGGACGAGGAACACTCTGAATTACAACTCCTTCTCTGAGTCATAACTGAGTCCAAACCAAACAGTGAACATGAAATACATGATGATTCATTCTGACTCTCCCATCCCAGGGGTGTTATTATCTGTTGTTGTCTCCAGTTTAACTGCAATTTAAACTTAAAATTTTAATTTTAAAGTACAGCTTCAGAGTCTGCGAGTACAATGCTAACTCATACTTTCAATCAACTCATAATTCAGATTATTTTGGCCAATTAGCCAACTGAAGAGCACATGTGTCTGTATAATGTATGGAAACTTTGGATTTACTGATGAGAATAAAAAAGGAAAACAAATAGGCTACTGAGGTGAGGGCGGAAACATATGTCCAGCTGAAGGCTGAGGTTTAATGGTGTGATTCAACTTTGAACCTGTATTTGGTCAAATATCAACTGAAATAATATTTCCAACTGACGTCAGTGAGTGGAATTCTCTGTTGGTGTCACATTCGTCTTCTGGTCTCTGTGGATCTGGAATCTCCCTGTCGATTCACTTCAAAGCCAGTGAGCTCATCAGATCCACTCTCTTTACATCACTAAACTTTTCACAAGGCGTCACTCTACTCCAATTAAAAGAAGAGGATTCCATCCTTACTGTGTGTATTATAACTATATGGTGCATTGAGGGTTAGGGTTAGTTAAAGATGCAGTGGGTAAAATTTCAGTCATTTTTGTCTCTAAAAATGTTACAACTCAATCACATACTGACATTTTAATGACTTTATAAGCATCTAAATGTCTTATTTTTATGTTAAAATAAGACATTTATCAATGTGAATATACATTGGCGCATTAATGTATATTGGAGGGGGTCCTCTCTATGGGGGCCGCCATGTTTTTAAAGTAGTGAGTGGACATGGTTTTAATGACACCTGAAGTCCACCATAGGTTCTCCTGCATGTTCAGAAGGATGAGGGTGAGGTGATAACAAGAGAGGAGACAACATGGAACTTCACCTCTAGATGTCACCAAATCGTACACAATGCACCTTTAAATGGATTTTACCTTGTGGATTTCTTCATATTATTGCCGCAGACCCTTTAAAGTAAAGACCAGTTGGTTCCACTCCAGCACCATCAGGGCCCCTCTGGACAAAGTCACACCATGGCAACGGTGCAGGGACAAAGTAGCACCCTCCACACTCTGTGGTGTTAAGTCTCCCGAGTGTCACCCGGCTGTCTCAGGCCCTCAAGGAGCCTTCTCTGCGCTGGTGCTGTCAGTGTTATGTCCACAGGGACAATGTGAAAGATGAAGTTTGACTTACGAAAGTAGAGATGCTGAAGAAGACACAGTCAGGAGGCATTAAAGTTTCACCTAGTTACATTTAAAGGGTTAATACATTCGTGTTTTAGTCCTATAGATCATTCGTGGTGCAGGCTGGGGGCTAATGTTAGGTTCTCGTGCACGCTGGAAAAGGGAAGGGTGAGGTGTCAAATATTCCACACCGCACCTTTAACATTTATTCCAGAGTGTTTTCGACCCGGTGATGTGTATTCATCTGGACTGGAGTATGTAATGATTTAGTTGAGTCTTTTATCAGAACCTCAGTCAGTGAATCAGCGGTGTACCTGACTACACCTTATTATGAAACCCATTATCTGATTTGCTAAGGATGACTCCTCTGTTTGGAAAAAAGAAGTGTTCTTTGAAATCCTTTTTGAAAAGGACCCGGACCCAGAATCTCAATTCATCACAGACATCTTCACCCACTGATACGTCTGGATGTGTAGTGTGTGAGGGTTATTCTGGATTCTTCCTCCTGAAGGTCAACTGTGAGTCAGAACATGTCCAGACCACGTCTTTAACAACAATGACCCACACGATTACGTCACAACACTGTTACACAATGTTACGTTATGATGTGTGTAACAGTACGTCACAGTGCATCGTGTCAGATTGTGTCATTTCATATCACACATGTTTGCATGTCATGTCATGTCATGTCATGTCATGTCATGTCACGTACAGGATTTTCACAATGTCGCAGCAAAACACATTATATGAATTATGTTGTTTGACATCATGTGAAACATAACTTTAATTAATGAATTATGACATTTATTAATAAATCAATTATTAGTTCATTAATACGCTTAATTAATGTTTAATGGCATTACAGGTCATTAAACATTACCTCATGTTCTTTAAGATTTTAAACGTGTATATATTTAAATGTCATGTCATGACATCATTTTGAATCATGGCCTATTTGTGTTGTGGTAATTTATGTTGAATTATGTCTGTGTGTGTGTGTGTGTGTGTGTGTGTGTGTGTGCTTGTGTGTGTGCATGTGCACTGTATTTGTAAATTATAAATGTAAACACACATTGTGTCTCCTTCCAGGTGCCTCGTCCTTCAGAAGATGATGAAAACCAGGTCTTCAGATCGTCTTGCTGGAGGTTCAACACATCCTCATGTAAGTAAACATGACGCACGTATCCACACTATAGATGCTGTTGGTGAAAGGGGAAATAACAATTGAATAAATGAAACATTAACATTATATCACATTATTTTCTAAATAAATAACTCTTCCTACCTCACTGAAAATATATTGATGTAACTTTCTAAATTAGTGCCGGACATTTCAGCAGAATTCAACAACGGGCCGTCAGTATATCTTCTACAACAATTAGAGGCAGCTTTACCTTGTTAATGGCTCAATAATTGTCAGTTTGAGGAAAAGGAAACGACTTCCTCTGCACCATGACTGCGGTAATGACGACAGTGAGTAGCTTCCTGTCGTCCCGTGTTGTGGAGAAGTATTAAGGTGTTGATTGTGATGACAGGTGTTTACAGAATGTGGCAATATGTGGCAAATAGTTTACTTTTACTCAGACGTCCATGGTCCCGGCGGGTAGATGAGAGATCACCAACACAGGCAGTGTAGATTTCATAAAGCTGTCCATCTATCTTTAAGTTAGATGAGGTCACAATGCATCCTCAGCAACCTCCATCAGTGGTTGGACTCGTCAGCGTCTCCTGTATTCACACCTTTATCTGACCCTTACCTGGAAACTGGGAATGACTTTCTAATTATTGTGTGACACTTTGTAGCTTATTGTATAAGTCATAAAGCCTCCATGCGTGTAACTGGGGCAATAACCCCAAAAAATGATATGTGGAATAGTGTTTGATGGGATGGCCATTTTAACTAGGCTTTATGACACTGTTATGTATGTTTAAGAGTTTATTTAAAATGGGTTAAACATCATGATATTTGGATATAACGGATTCATGACTGACCAGCTATTTCTGGACATCACAACCAAATCCTCACGAAGGAGTTGCTGCTGTGCAAACTCTGCTGAAAAATGGCAGCCAACGTATGTGCAGTATAACCTGGTGTGTTATGTCTAGAATGCAAACTTCTTCGGTTTTCATAGAATGGACATAAAACAGACGTCGTCCAGCGCGTGTTTGTCCCTGACCGCTGGCCGAGGTTGTTCCCCCTGAAACCTTTCCGTCTCTCTCACAGGTCTCAGACCTGCTGCATGCAGCCTCCGGGTCTGTTGCGCCATACACTCAGTCACAAAGTCAGCAGATGGATCATATCCTGACAAAACCACGGCCGCAAAACACTTAGTCAGCGCGAGGCCTGGTGCCTCGGAGGCAAAGCGTGTGAGTGTGAATGGACGGCATATGCATATTACATTATGGGATATTATGAATATTACTCTTATCGCACCACCTAGTACTTCAGCCTGGTTGACAATACTAGTCACTGCCCCAGTCTCACAAAGGCTGAATTCCAACATCTCCCTTTGACACTGTCACATCCTTAGTCAGTGATAGTACATTAGTTTTTATAAAAAACCTGTGTATGCAATGACACTGAAGGTCCTTAGCGCACTCTTTGGTCATCAGCCTGAATATCAAAGCTAGTATCTATTCTATACCTGTGACTGGGTGATGGTTTTAGTTAATTATTATAGTTTCTTGCATTTTAGATGGGCAAAATTGTTGATATTTTCTATTATACCTCCAATACACTCCAATTAAATTAATTATAAAAATTCAAAGGGTTGAAAACTGTTGCTGCTCTCGGTGTCTGGACGTTAAGGGGAAGATGAGAGAAAGTCTGCCACTATTTTCATAAGGGCCAAGATTAGAAAACAGAAAGGGGGTGTTGGGGTTGAGGATCTGCTTTGTATCTATTTACATGGTGGGCGAAAGGTTGTATGGATATTGTGTAACCTGATAGATACTGAAATATTTATATTTTGTTGTCTTACAACGTGTATTTGCACTTCACTAATAATGTGTTCGTAGACTTGCCAAGGTAATGTTACCGATGTTAATGGTATGGCCCAACTGGCCTTGATTGGTTCCGATTTTGGCCCAATTCTCTGGCTTATTTAAGGAGTGCCTCATTCTGTGTTGGAGAGGAGTGAGGGTAGGTGCTAGCTTGCTAGCTTGCTACGAGGCTGGAACCAGGTTGCCAGTGAATGCGATGCTACGCTAAATTGCCAAGTTGCTAAATTGCTTAAAGTACGAACATTTTTTTTTTCTATATGTTTATAGACAGTCAGCTATACTTTGTGTGAGGAAAATACATTCCAACGCCTTTTCCAAATGGAATTGCCACACCTCGTGTTTGTCCACCCTGTCCAGTCCAGTTAGTCCACATCCCAGCACACAGGGTGACCGGCGGTCCCTCACACAGCGCCTTGGAAGTTATCTTCGCCTCACGTGCTGACAAGCACGAGGAGGAAGAACCGTGTTATCAACAAAAAACAGAAAACGGAGAGTGACTTCGACTTCGATGGGGTTTATGTTTGGGAAGGTCATTGTAGTGACACTCGCTGGGTTTGATCATGCAGAGTAAACCAAACCCCCTCATGCCTTGACAGATGTACAGGTGAGGGGGGCAGACACAATTATGTCAATTCAATGATCAAAGACGGTCAATTTAAATAAACATGTTACAGCGCATGTCCCAGACGGCAAATTATTCAGGTGATCCATCTATTTCCTTCAGGAGCAGAGAGAACAAAGTGAGAATTTTCACAAAAACGACTCAGACTCACATACAAGCCCCACTTCATGATTCACGTGTTAAGAACAAGCAGCTTATTTGTCTATTTTCTTGTCAAATGTTCATATGCACACACGTTTTTACATACACACCACGTGTAACATACGGTATAATCCATATTCAGGTACATGCTCATGTTCAGTGTTGACATTTGTAAATAACGACCGCAGCATTCCAATCAATCCTTGACAATCAATAGTAAAACATTAACTGATCATGTCTGCTCATGTGGCCTCCCCACTTCCTCCTCTTCCTCCTCCTCCTCCTCCTCCTCCTCCCCCCCCCCCCCCCCCCCTCCTCCTCCTCCTCCTCCTCCTCCTCCTCCTCCTCCTCCTCCTCTCCACAGCAGACACTGTTTGTTGGGCTTGTTGTTAATTAGCCGCCTTGACAGAAATGCTGGAAAGCTGTTAAAGACACAGTTAGTTGCTCCAGTGCTCTGAGACTGCAAGACACAATCTGTTCCTGTCAGCAGAGAAAGGGAGAGAGAGAGAGAGGGAGAGAGAGAGAGAGAGAGAGAGAGAGAGGGAGAGAGAGAGAGAGAGAGAGAGGTG
>JAFBJT010109048.1:119842-132432 GCA_016785325.1 Chascanopsetta lugubris
CCTCTTCTTGCTCGTCCTCCTCTTCCCCTTCCTCCTCCTCTTCCTCTTCCTCTTCCTCCTCTTCCTCCTCTTCCTCCTCCTCCTCTTCCTCCTCCTCTCTTTTATCGACCATTCTGCCAAAACGTTACATTTCTGCCTTTTCTCCTCCCGTTGGAACATTAGTGTGTAAATAGACTCAAACACGGAAAGTTGGACGGCGGCTCGGTTTTAGAAAAGCTTGCATGCGTATGAATGTATGAAAAGGCACCAAAACTACGACACGCCCCTTCCCGCCTCGCCCCGCCCCCGCCCCGCCCCGCCCCAACCTACCGCAGCTCTCCGGGCTAATTTGCAGACGGCCCCTTAATTGCCAAGAAACCCCGCCTCCGTGGGACGCGCCGCCAAACCGTGGTCTTACCTGAAGGGTCCGAACCTTCGGCTGAGACCCAGCGGGTCGTCCGTCGCCCGACCGGCGCCACCTCTCTCCTGTAAGTGCCTTCTTTCACGTGGGAGGGAGGGACAGGCACGCAGGCGTCGCCATGGAGACGGGCGCACCCATCATAAGCACACTGCGCCGCATTGTGCTCACAGCTGAGCGGGGGTCTCTGCGGGGGGGGGGGGGCGTGTCCGCCGGCCGTCACATCCCTGGATCTCTTGATTTCTTATCTCTTTCCTCTTTTTCACCAAACCTGTGAAACGTGAGATTTGACGTGTGAACTCTTCACCTGCATGTGACGTGTAGATTAGGATGTTTTTAACTTTTGGAGGATTTGACACAAAATGTTGATGCACTGACGCATTGAATTGTTTTTTCTTTTCTTCTTCCTGTAACAAAAAATCACTTCCGGTCGTAAATGTTTACAACAATAACAAGAACAACACCAACACGCTGACTCATGCTCCCGCTCTTACGACCATCACCTCTGCTGACGTCGCTGTAACTGTGAAATTCACCGTGTCATGAAGCTCATTAGCGCAAAACCTCCCGAGACATTTGTGTTTTTCTTTGGTGTCGGAGGTCGACACTTCCTGTCACCGCTCGCTCACCCGCTCGCTGCTCATTAGCTGGTGTCTCTCGCCCACAGTGGAGCCGAAGACGGGTCTGAGGACGCGTCCCTCTGACCACGCGTGGAAGTAGTTGTGCAGTCGTGGCTTTTTTCCCTCCATGAACTTTGTGAGTTCCTCTTCGTGAACCTGTGTTTCAGCTGAACTGGGTGAAAACGCTCGGCCGGGCGCTTTTGTTTGGGTGGAGGAGGTTTTCTGAAGAATTGAGCCGTCGACCTTTTGACCTTCACCCTGTGCTGTGACTCACCCATGAAGCCGCTCAGTTGTTTGTAAATCGATTCTTTCTGTACATGAAGTCAAACTAGAATAAATTTGTTCCCACGGTCTGTCCATGTCTGTGAGGTCATTTTGAGTTTTTAGGCTGAAGAAAGAACTGAATTGTATTTATATTGTCCACTTTTTCTCAAAAATATCCAATTATAAATGGATTAACGATACTTTTTCAATCCTTTGATTTTTATGATTGAGTCATTTCTGAATCCAGAATGACAGAGAAACCATCAGCTGTTCCAAGATGGGGATTGTTCATTTGATCATTTTGAAAATATTCTTGATATTCGATTTGAAATAAAATGACATGGAACCATTGAAAACAATGCAGTAATAATATTTAGGTAGAGGAAAATAATTTGATACAAAATAATAAATACAAGTTTTGAAGTGGACCAAATGAAACTGCATCTATTCTCACATATAAATACATATTCTCCACTTTCCAGTGGTTACGATCATAGTTTTATATTAATGATATAAACATAATGATCAATATTCTTTCTCAACGACAATAAGAAACAACAAGTTTCGCCCTGTCAGGTGACGTCACCGTGCACTGTCTCTTTAAGAAACACGCCTCCCCCTCCTCCTCCCGCTCTGTCACGTGACGGAATGAGTCATGTGATATTGAACACTTGTTCCTCGTCTCTTCATTTTCTTATTTTCCGCCGAGGGTTTTAGAGCGCGACGCGCGAGAGACAGGTTCGGTCTGAACGGACCAACATTCCCGGGTGAGAGAAAGACGCTTCCGTTTCACCGAGACGAAACAAAAGCCGGACAAAGTCCTTTCAAAGCGGTTAGCTCGACTGTTAGCCACCTAGCCTGCTTTGCTAACTTAGCCTGCTGTCCTCTGGATTTTCCCTTACGAGGGTTTGTTTAGTTTGTGGCAGCTTTTCAAACACGGACACTCGTCGTGTGCTCGTGTTGTTAGAGTCTGGAGTAAATACACGTTTGAACAGACGTGTTAATCACAACAATCCGAGTGACTCAGCTGCTCTTTGTTTCCCTCTGTCATGCTCGCGCTCCGCTGATGTTTGTTGTTGTTGTTCAGGTTGTTGAAGGAGCATGCTGCCGAGCTCTGTCTGCTGAAATCTCATCTCCTCCACCTCCACGCCAACATGGTAACGTATAGAACCATCTAATCATGACTGAAGGCTTTCAACAACACACCATCAAGGGCATTTCTGATTAAAGGTGCAGTGTGTCATATTTAGATGGAATTATTCCCATGTCTGTCAGAAAAGTGCGTTAGATATAAATTACAGAATGTAAAACAAAGATTCTGATGTATAATCAGCTGAATGAATGAGTTTTGTGTCATGAGCCTTTATACTGACACCAGGAGCAGCTCCTCTCCACTAGAGGGCGCCATGTTGCACCACCATGTTTAGACAGGAGCCCAGAATGGACAAATTAAACACCTGTAGAGTCTGAATGGGAACTGAAACCTGACATCGTTTTCTAAAACAAGGTGAAGGGTTTTCACCCGCAGTGTACAACTTTACCACTAGATGCCACTAAATCCTCCCTTGAACTTGAGTGTTTATTTATTCAGATGACTTCAATTTCAGGTTTTTCTTCATCAACCTAAATGAATGTGTGTTTGAAGCAGACACGGAGGAATTGATCAGACCGATGTCAGATGATCATTATTGAACATTCAGGTCTTAGAACAGTCAATATTTCATTGAATATTCAGATTTCAGCTGAGTGAGCAGGTTAATGTTTCCCCCGGACAAACGGGCTGGTCCTGTTCTGGCCCGTGACCGCGCGTGGAGCAGAACACACGTGGTATGCGGGTCTGTGGCCGTGAAGGTCGGGTCGGTTCAGTGTGGAAATCCACGTCATCAGCTGGAACCTTCACGCTGCTGCTTCACACTCGACCGACAGGACATGAGCTGGAGTCTCTCAACCGTAACTCTGCCTCCGTTCCATCAGGGTTCGTCGCTCCGAGCCTCCTCTTCTCCTCGCTCCCCCGCTCAGACGGCGGCGGCGGCGATGGGCTTCTGCTGTCTGGTTGTGCTGGGCCTGAGCTCGGCGCTGGTCTGTCCCGACGGAGGAATGTGTGAGGACAGAAACACCTGCTGTCAGAACACTGTGGGCGGGTACGGCTGCTGTCCGCTGCCACACGTGAGTGAGCCTCTGGTCGTGTGTGTGTGTGATGACCACTTCCTGTCACCTGACCTCCGGCCTGTTGGTGTCCAGGCGGAGTGCTGCTCCGATCACCTCCACTGCTGCTTCGAGGGAACTCTGTGTGACCTGGCTCAGAGGAGGTGTGTGAACAAGACGCTGTCTCTGCCCTGGATCCAGCGACTTCCTGCCCAACGGGCTCCGCCGCTCCCTCAGGTCGGCCTCCATCAGTCTCTGCTTTCACCTCCGTGACGTCTCTGCTTAATTATTCACACCGTGGCGACCTGCCAGCGTGTAACCGGTCATTATGGGATGTTCATTGTCTCCAGCTCGCAGGCGGAGTGGAGGCGATCGTGTGTCCCGATCAGGAGTCGACGTGCACCGATGACAGCACCTGCTGTGAACTCCCCGACGGCAGCTGGGGCTGTTGTCCACTACGCAAGGTGATAAACAAGAGCTGGGCACACACACACACACACACACACACACACGCAGATATCAAATGTCTCACACCCGAAAACCACAAACAACTTGGCAAACACACAAACATGATCCTCTGATGAAGCCATCTTGACGGTGCCTAACTCCTCCCACTTCCTGATTCATCCAAAGAAATGGCAAAGGCCTGGTCTCTGTCACATTCAGAGGAAAATAGATCCTTCAAGACTTTTATTGTGAAAGTCCTCCAGGTCTCCTCCCTGCTCCTCCCAGCCTTTAACTTGTGCGTCAGTGCTTCTCCATCATGTGCAGGGAGTGAAGAGCTCCTCCGGCCGTGTCTCAGCGCGTCGTCTGCCCCCTGCAGGCCGTGTGCTGCGACGACAAGCAGCACTGTTGCCCCGAGGGAACCAAGTGCGACACCGTTCACCAGATGTGTGTTTCTGCCGCGCTGGAGTCCGTCCCCATGCTGAAGAAGCTTCCCGCCACTCAGAGGGAGAGGAATCCAGGTGTGTGGGGGGCGGGTGTGTGGGAGGCGGGTGTGTGGGGGGCGGGTGTGCGGGAGGCGGGTGTGTGTGGGGGGGGCGGGTGTGTGGGAGGCGGGTGTGTGGGGGGCGGGTGTGTGGGGGGCGGGTGTGTTGACGGCGCCGCTCGTCAGTGAATTGACGGACCCTCCTCGTCTCCGCAGCTCCGTCCCTGGGCTGGCTCTCGTGTCCCGGGGGGACGAGCCGTTGTCCGGGCGGGTTCAGCTGTTGTCCGTTGTCCAGTGGAGAGTCGGGCTGCTGTTCGTACCCACAGGTACGAGGGAGGAGCCTGAAGCTGCATCCAGACTCCCTGGGTTTGTGCGTGTCAGGTGTTGACGGTGTGTTTCGGCTCATGTTCAGGCCACGTGCTGCAGCGATCACATCCACTGTTGCCCCGGTGACGCCACGTGTGACCTGGAGCGCGGGACGTGTCGATCCGAGGGCAGCGACGCGCCGCTGCTCAGGAAGATCCCGGCGATTCCGAATGACGGTACAGAGCTTCTCCTGCTCCTTCCTGTGGAATCAAACTGATTTCCTGTCGTTGTTGTCATGCTGAAGAAGCTTCCCGCCACTCAGAGGGAGAGGAATCCAGGTGTGTAGTAGGCGGGTGTGTGGGGGGCGGGTGTGTGGGGGGCGGGTGTGTGGGAGGCGGGTGTGTGGGAGGCGGGTGTGTGGGGGGCGGGTGTGTAGTAGGCGGGTGTGTGGGAGGCGGGTGTGTAGTAGGCGGGTGTGTGGGAGGCGGGTGTGTAGTAGGCGGGTGTGTGGGAGGCGGGTGTGTAGTAGGCGGGTGTGTTGACGGCGCCGCTCGTCAGTGAATTGACGGACCCTCCTCGTCTCCGCAGCTCCGTCCCTGGGCTGGCTCTCGTGTCCCGGGGGGACGAGCCGTTGTCCGGGCGGTTTCAGCTGTTGTCCGTTGTCCAGTGGAGAGTCGGGCTGCTGTTCGTACCCACAGGTACGAGGGAGGAGCCTGAAGCTGCATCCAGACTCCCTGGGTTTGTGCGTGTCAGGTGTTGACGGTGTGTTTCGGCTCATGTTCAGGCCACGTGCTGCAGCGATCACATCCACTGTTGCCCCGGAGACGCCACGTGTGACCTGGAGCGCGGGACGTGTCGATCCGAGGGCAGCGACGCGCCGCTGCTCAGGAAGATCCCGGCGATTCCGAATGACGGTACAGAGCTTCTCCTGCTCCTTCCTGTGGAATCAAACTGATTTCCTGTCGTTGTTGTTTGAGAAATGTTTGTATTTCATTTGTATTTTTAGTCATTTTTGTTCTCTTTTATAAAGATATTTTGTGAGTTAATTTGTATTTCTAATTCTTTTTACAGCCGTATCTTTTCATTCATTTGCATGTCACGGGTCTGTCGTCCTCTCAGTTGTGTGTCCAGACAAAGTGGAGGTGTGTCCCGATCAGACCACCTGCTGTGAGATGACCAACGGCTCCTACGGCTGCTGTCCGATGCCCAACGTGAGTCCGATGGGCTCTGAGCCCAAAGATTCTCCCGTCCAGGTTCCTGAGTCTTTGTTTTCTGGGATGTTCCCTCTGCTTCCAGGCCGTGTGCTGCTCTGATCACGTCCACTGCTGCCCAGAGGGAACTCAGTGTGACCTGGAGCACAGCACCTGTTTGTCCAGCAGGGGGCGCGACGTCCTGGCCTCTCAGGTCTCTGCGGGTGGGACGGAGCTGGTGGCTGAAAAGAGCAAAGGTGAAAGTCCCACCTTAGACGCATACGTCAGGAATACTAGTATTTTAAAGTTTCATGTGCTATAGAATAAGACTTGAACACGGTTCTTTATATTTTCATTGTGTTGCCTTGTTTACCTGGTTTGTGTCAGTTGCTGCCGTTCCCTGTAACGAGTCTGCGGCGTGCGCCGATGGGAACACCTGCTGTAAAACAGCCTCGGGAGAATGGGCCTGTTGTCCGTTACCAAAGGTACCGACCTAAAACCCCCAGAACACACTCGCGCTCCGAGAGGAAATGAAAAAGGAAGCTGTCAAAATAAAACCTGAGAATGGCTTTCATGTGTCGCGCGTCTCCGCCCCCTGTCCTCAGGCCGTGTGCTGCGAGGACCACGTCCACTGCTGTCCCCACGGCACCGTCTGCAACCTGGCGGCGTCCACGTGCGACGACCCCACGGCGAACACGCCCGTCCTGCCCTGGTACCAACACGAGCCCGCCATCGCCATCGCCATCGCCAGTCCGCCCGGCAACACCAAGTGTGACAAGTCCACGTCGTGTCCCGGAAAAGCCACGTGCTGCGCGACGGCGAGCGGAGCCTGGGCCTGTTGTCCTCTGCCTCAGGTGAGACCCAGAGGAAAGTCACGTGACGCAAACCCAGGCGTTGACCGGGGCGTGAGCGTGTGACCTTCTGTGACCTTCAGGCCGTCTGCTGCGACGACCACGTCCACTGCTGCCCCCACGGCTCCGTCTGCAACTTGGAGGCCGAGACCTGCGACGACCCGGCGGGTTTGTCCCGCCCCTGGACGGAGAAGATCCCAGCGCCGCCCACGGACGTGGAGTTGGATGTTTGGGCTCCGGCTCCTCGGGGGAGGAACATGTGTGACTCCCACACCAGTTGCCCCAGAGACACCACCTGCTGCTTCATGGACACCACACACAAGTGGGGCTGCTGCCCCCTGCCCAAGGTAAACACACCCACACCTCACACTAGCTGCAGATGCTAACTCTAGCTGCAGATGCTAACACTAGCTGCAGCTGCTAACATTAGCTGCAGCTGCTAACATTAGCTTCAGCTGCTAACTCTAGCTGCAGATGCTAACTCTAGCTGCAGATGCTAACACTAGCTGCAGATGCTAACACTAGCTGCAGCTGCTAACATTAGCTGCAGCTGCTAACATTAGCTGCAGCTGCTAACATTAGCTGCAGATGCTAACACTAGCTGCAGATGCTAACACTAGCTGCAGCTGCCAGCCTTTGCTCTGGGTAACATCCCAGAGCTGAACTGGTTCTGGCCGTCACCGCCGTGTGATCCGGTTCTTGCCCCCCTGAGTGTCCGGTGCTGCCCCTCAGGCCGTCTGCTGTGAGGATGGAAACCACTGTTGCCCCAGTGGTCACACGTGTGAACCCCACCGCTCCTCCTGCTCCAGAGGACCACACCTCATCCCCTGGTTCACCAAGCTGAGCGCCGAGACCCGACCCGGCAACGCGACCCGACCCGGCGCCGTGACCGACGTGAAATGCGACGACAAAAGCAGCTGCGCCTCCAGAACCACCTGCTGCAAACTGCTGACGGGGGAGTGGGGCTGCTGCCCCCTGGTGAAGGTTCGTGTGACACCAACCTTCCTCCAATCGATCTGTGGATTGAGATATTGATGAGTATTGATGATGGTGCAGGCGGTTTGCTGCGACGACCACGAGCACTGCTGCCCTCAGGGCTACACCTGCAACATGGAGACCGGAACCTGCGAGAAGAAGTTGAAGGCGGAGCTCCTCCCTCAGACCAAACTCCTCCCACCCGAGTCTGAGGACGGCGAGGACGTGGCGTGTGACGGCGCCGGGACCTTCCGCTGCTCCAGGGAGGAGACGTGCTGCAGGGCGTCGCCCGCAGAGTGGGCGTGCTGCCCCTCCCCCCAGGTACAAGGTTCAAACATCCACAGGATCTGGAGCTGAGGACAGTAAGAGGACACTTTTAGAAGCTGCCAGTCTCTTCCTCTCATGGTCTCTCTCTCTCTCTCTGTCCCCCCGTCCCCCCGTCCCCCCCTTCAGGCGACCTGCTGCCCCGACATGAAGCACTGCTGCCCGGACGGGTTCTCCTGCGACCCGGAGGCCGGAGGCTGCACTCAGACCAAACTCCGCCCGACCTGGGACCTTTTATTCGGGGACAGACGAGACTTTGTCCCTGGTGGACTTTAACCCCGTGAGACCCCTTCACCCTTCAACACCTGCTGCTCCTGCCCATCGAGGAGCCGCCGCTTCAGGTATTTCTGGTTTTGTGGAGGTCGCGCAGACCTGCGCTCGCGCTCTGGACCCGGTCTCTGCTGTTGGAACTTCTGTCCAGTCCTGGTTCATGTGTCCGGCTCTCAGCATGTAGGAGACGGTGCCTGAACATGTGAAGGACACGCAGCGCGGGTCTCAGGTGCTTCTGCATTTGTAGTGTTTTTCTTTGAACGTCCACGAGAAGACGCTTCCTCTCTCATCTTTAATCCCCTCACTTTGAAAAGCTGTCAGTCGACTCTGGAGGTCACACAATCCTGCGCATTGCACCTTTAACAAGGTGCATTTTTAATAACTAACATCCGGAGTCAAAATACAAAGCAGGAACTCTTCAGGATCATTTAATGTCCCGTTATTCGTTTTATTTTTGGTTTGATTCATAGATAAATGGCAATCGATCAATATTTTACAACTCATCCACTTTTCTTCAGACACACTTTCATTCATCTTTTTCCCAACTAATTAACAACGGATTGTATTTTCAGTCGTCGCTTCCTCTGAGCGGAGCTCCAGAAGTCGGAGCTCCGTGACGGAGAAGTGCGAGGCGTCTCCTCGTGGGCGGAGCTAATGAGGAGACAAACAGTCCAAATGCAGCTCATGAAGAACAGGTCTCCTCCTCCTCGTCTGTTTCACGTCCTTAAGAAAACGACCGGGTTCTAAACTCAGACTTCACTCGGGTTCAGGAAGCAGGTTTGGAGTCGAATCCGCATTTACTCCTCATTTCAATCGCAGCTGTGAATTTCATCTGTGAGGATTTAGATTTTTTTCTCTGTGATTTAAAGATCAAAGAAAACGGAGCAGATATATTTAAAGGGGCTATTTGTAATTTAACTTCACATTTCGGTCAATAACTGATGTGAACATGAAAAAAACAACTAACCTGTCAATCACTAAGTATCATTCTCACCACGTCACGGAGCTGTGATCACAGTCCAGCAGCAGGGGGCAGCACTGAGTCTAAACTCAGACCAATCACCTCTCTGATTCTACACTTTCTAGCAACTTCCTGTCATGTGATTTAAAGATAAATAAATAAAAGCCTTGCTAAAACGTAAAAATGGATTCAGGCTTTTATTTTGAAACTCAGACAGGAAGTCGCTCGAGACTCAACCTGGTGGTAGAAAGTGGTATCACAAGTCTTCTGTTGAAATGGCCTTGAGATGTGTGGTGATGTTTCCTGTCGTTCTGAACGTTTGAGGATTTAAAAATGACTCTTGGCTCCTTTGAACTTCGCCAACGTCCGAGGAAAATTCAGGTCATCGACAGGAAACGAGCAAACGGGAAGCGTTTGAGTCTTTCCTTTTGTTGATTTCTCTAAACACAGACGAGACGTTAGAGCCAAGAACATCTCGGTGTCCGGGGGAAACGAACTCGGGCTCGGAACCAAACGCAGAATCTCAGATGACGGCTTCGTTTTCACTCCCGGGAGCAGAAGCGCTTTGATGGCGTTTTCTCACCTGATCCTTTAAAGGAGGATGAGGATGAAAGTGCGGTTGTGCGGCTGCCAGAGCTGTGATGGTGGAGGCTGCTGTTGTTGTTGTTGTTGTTGTTGGCAGTGGGCGGAGTCTGAGGAGAATAATCTGCTCAGCAGAGACGTGATTCTGGATTTGATTCAGTTTGTGAAAAATAATGAGATAAAAGATTCAAATTCGTGATTAACTCTGGTTTTTCTCCTTGAAGGAAAATGAACCTGATGAAAAGTTCATCTAAACATGAATTATCATCCTGTTTTTGACTTTATCAAACTATAAAAATATTTCTCTTTAAAAGACTACGAGTTATATTTAGTCAAAATCATATTAAATGAATTAAAGGTGCAGTTTGTGGCATTTAAATGGAAATGGAATTCAAAGTAATGATATCGATGTTTGTATAATCGCAGGTCCTCTCCACTAGAGGGCGCCATGTTGCACCATCAGGTTTTTACAGGAGCCCAGAATTACATAACAAAACAGAACTTAAATGTCACACACTGCACCTTTAATTCAATCAGACCGATCATGTAAACAAATGATCTGTGAACGTCACGTGATCTCCGTCACAGCTGCTTCCAGAAAAAAGGTTTTTTTGCTGTGTTTTGTTCATTTTGTTTAATTTGAGGAGTGTGTGTGTGTGTGTGTGTGTGTGTGTGTGTGTGAGGGGGCGGAGTCAGAGACCGGAATAAAGTCCCTGTTGAAAATATCTGGAGGTGATAATTAAACTGGCTGAGGTCATGCATGAAGTTTGATCACACGCCCACACGCTCACTTCCTGTGGCCTTTTCCCTCCAGATCCTCTTACAGCCCCCCCCCCCCCCCCCCCCCCCCCCCCCCCCCCCCCCCCGCCCCCCCCCCCCTCCCCCCCCCCCCCCCCAACGCCCTCGTCATCAAAAAGTTGTTATGACGACCACAGTAAACACACTGGATGATGTTGGTGTGTGTGGGCGGTGAATGTCCCACTTTCCTGCAGCTCCTGGGCAGCAGCAGCTCTGGCTCCTCCTCCTCCGCCCCCTGGTGGCAGCCAACACACACTGCAGCTGCTCCGCAGGAAACAATGGAGCTGCAGATAAATGAGGTCAGATCCTCCTCCACTGTGAGTGGACTCATTGTTACAGACCTGCAGGACGGTCACACACACACACACACACACACACACACACATCTAACATCCCCTTCTTTTGTATTTTGTGAAAATACTAAATGATAAATATTGGTAAACATTTTCCCTTTTATTTTTTCCATATTTCTATTTGAGTACATTCATATTTGAAATATTGTCGTTTTAAATGACTT
The DNA here is from genome assembly GCA_016785325.1 of Chascanopsetta lugubris. Classification (NCBI taxonomy): domain Eukaryota; kingdom Metazoa; phylum Chordata; class Actinopteri; order Pleuronectiformes; family Bothidae; genus Chascanopsetta; species Chascanopsetta lugubris. The sequence continues at coordinate 130,971 of JAFBJT010109048.1, forward strand.
CTATTTTAGAAAATATAGAAACAACTTAGGAGTAGAAATGATCAATACCTTCACAAATAATAGCTTATAATATTTCTATCAATGTGTGCCCTCATGAGAATTGTATTTTATTATTGATCATTTTTTTCTAATACATTTGATCAAAAATAGTTTTGACATGTTCTTGCTTCTTCCTGTGTTTCCTGTCCCGATGCTAAGTGAAGCTAACCAGCGCTAATCTTCTTTAGGAGCAGATTAGCATCAAAACGCTAGAAAACACTGAAGCTGAACGACTAAATGTTTGTGCCACAATTCGGAGGAGACATGCAGACGACTTTAATTTCTACATGTAACAGAGATACGATGAGATCCTGGAGTGGCCCCAGCATGGGGGTCCTTCCCATGGTGGGGCTGATGGAGCTCCATCATGGAGGTGTGATGAGTGTGTGGAGCTGCAGCCTCAGACGTTAGCGGCTCTAAGTTTAGCAGAGTTCACCCTCCAACAGCAACGACAACAAGAGAAGTGACAACAAACCTCAAAGCTTTGACGTGAAACCTCCTGCTCCCGCGCTTCATTGGTCCGACACTGATCCATTCACATGTTGCCAGGGAGAGAGAGACACACACACACACACACACACACACACACACACACACTCCCTCCTCTGGTATTCTGTTCATTCCCACAGGAGTGGACAGATTCCATTCATCTGGTTTGTGGGACAACAGATGTGAAACATCTCTGATCTGATTCATAAAAATAACGTGTTCACAAGGATCCGACCTTTAAACTCCTGCTTCACGATTCAATGTAATTATTCATATTTCACACTTTCCCTTTAAAAGTCCTAAAAACAATTTAACTCATGAAAATCCTCGTCGAACAAAACTTAAATATCTTACATTATTATTTTAAGGGAAGTTCCTTTTATTTGTCTATTTATTTATTTCTAATCTTTTTTCTATATTTCCATATTTTGAATTCTTATTTTTTCTATGATCTATTACTGATCTTTTCTTAATGATTATTTATTTCATTGATTTATAGAAATGAAATCACCCTCCTGTCTTACAAATGTAATACATGTTTTACACATTCACACATTTTAATGTTCAAAAGCCTCGAGTTCTAATATTTTGATATTTATGAGGATGAAATGTTTCGTCAAGTTAAAGCTGAGTATTTTAACGTGTATAAACAATAAGTTATGATCAATACCTGATGAGTGATGTCACATCATTGTTTTATGGAACAGTGAAATGAGTGAACTTTAAAGGAGAGAACTTTCCAGAACCTGCTGTTTGCAGCGCCCCCTGTGGCCACGGGGGGACATCACATGGGCCCGTCACGGGCAAATACATTTAAAGTTCCAAAGTTTTAGAAAGTTCAAATAAACGGAGCGTTAAAGATACAGAGTGCGTTTAGGAGAGCGTGGCAGCGTTTGGTATCTGTGAGTGGGAGGAGGGGGGCGGGGGGGGGGGG